>OZ014488.1:39913315-40143315 GCA_963965965.1 Trididemnum nubilum | reverse complement strand
CCTAACCCTAACCCTAACCCTAACCCTAACCCTAACCCTAACCCTAACCCTAACCCTAACCCTAACCCTAACCCTAACCCTAACCCTAACCCTAACCCTAACCCTAACCCTAACCCTAACCCTAACCCTAACCCTAACCCTAACCCTAACCCTAACCCTAACCCTAACCCTAACCCTAACCCTAACCCTAACCCTAACCCTAACCCTAACCCTAACCCTAACCCTAACCCTAACCCTAACCCTAACCCTAACCCTAACCCTAACCCTAACCCTAACCCTAACCCTAACCCTAACCCTAACCCTAACCCTAACCCTAACCCTAACCCTAACCCTAACCCTAACCCTAACCCTAACCCTAACCCTAACCCTAACCCTAACCCTAACCCTAACCCTAACCCTAACCCTAACCCTAACCCTAACCCTAACCCTAACCCTAACCCTAACCCTAACCCTAACCCTAACCCTAACCCTAACCCTAACCCTAACCCTAACCCTAACCCTAACCCTAACCCTAACCCTAACCCTAACCCTAACCCTAACCCTAACCCTAACCCTAACCCTAACCCTAACCCTAACCCTAACCCTAACCCTAACCCTAACCCTAACCCTAACCCTAACCCTAACCCTAACCCTAACCCTAACCCTAACCCTAACCCTAACCCTAACCCTAACCCTAACCCTAACCCTAACCCTAACCCTAACCCTAACCCTAACCCTAACCCTAACCCTAACCCTAACCCTAACCCTAACCCTAACCCTAACCCTAACCCTAACCCTAACCCTAACCCTAACCCTAACCCTAACCCTAACCCTAACCCTAACCCTAACCCTAACCCTAACCCTAACCCTAACCCTAACCCTAACCCTAACCCTAACCCTAACCCTAACCCTAACCCTAACCCTAACCCTAACCCTAACCCTAACCCTAACCCTAACCCTAACCCTAACCCTAACCCTAACCCTAACCCTAACCCTAACCCTAACCCTAACCCTAACCCTAACCCTAACCCTAACCCTAACCCTAACCCTAACCCTAACCCTAACCCTAACCCTAACCCTAACCCTAACCCTAACCCTAACCCTAACCCTAACCCTAACCCTAACCCTAACCCTAACCCTAACCCTAACCCTAACCCTAACCCTAACCCTAACCCTAACCCTAACCCTAACCCTAACCCTAACCCTAACCCTAACCCTAACCCTAACCCTAACCCTAACCCTAACCCTAACCCTAACCCTAACCCTAACCCTAACCCTAACCCTAACCCTAACCCTAACCCTAACCCTAACCCTAACCCTAACCCTAACCCTAACCCTAACCCTAACCCTAACCCTAACCCTAACCCTAACCCTAACCCTAACCCTAACCCTAACCCTAACCCTAACCCTAACCCTAACCCTAACCCTAACCCTAACCCTAACCCTAACCCTAACCCTAACCCTAACCCTAACCCTAACCCTAACCCTAACCCTAACCCTAACCCTAACCCTAACCCTAACCCTAACCCTAACCCTAACCCTAACCCTAACCCTAACCCTAACCCTAACCCTAACCCTAACCCTAACCCTAACCCTAACCCTAACCCTAACCCTAACCCTAACCCTAACCCTAACCCTAACCCTAACCCTAACCCTAACCCTAACCCTAACCCTAACCCTAACCCTAACCCTAACCCTAACCCTAACCCTAACCCTAACCCTAACCCTAACCCTAACCCTAACCCTAACCCTAACCCTAACCCTAACCCTAACCCTAACCCTAACCCTAACCCTAACCCTAACCCTAACCCTAACCCTAACCCTAACCCTAACCCTAACCCTAACCCTAACCCTAACCCTAACCCTAACCCTAACCCTAACCCTAACCCTAACCCTAACCCTAACCCTAACCCTAACCCTAACCCTAACCCTAACCCTAACCCTAACCCTAACCCTAACCCTAACCCTAACCCTAACCCTAACCCTAACCCTAACCCTAACCCTAACCCTAACCCTAACCCTAACCCTAACCCTAACCCTAACCCTAACCCTAACCCTAACCCTAACCCTAACCCTAACCCTAACCCTAACCCTAACCCTAACCCTAACCCTAACCCTAACCCTAACCCTAACCCTAACCCTAACCCTAACCCTAACCCTAACCCTAACCCTAACCCTAACCCTAACCCTAACCCTAACCCTAACCCTAACCCTAACCCTAACCCTAACCCTAACCCTAACCCTAACCCTAACCCTAACCCTAACCCTAACCCTAACCCTAACCCTAACCCTAACCCTAACCCTAACCCTAACCCTAACCCTAACCCTAACCCTAACCCTAACCCTAACCCTAACCCTAACCCTAACCCTAACCCTAACCCTAACCCTAACCCTAACCCTAACCCTAACCCTAACCCTAACCCTAACCCTAACCCTAACCCTAACCCTAACCCTAACCCTAACCCTAACCCTAACCCTAACCCTAACCCTAACCCTAACCCTAACCCTAACCCTAACCCTAACCCTAACCCTAACCCTAACCCTAACCCTAACCCTAACCCTAACCCTAACCCTAACCCTAACCCTAACCCTAACCCTAACCCTAACCCTAACCCTAACCCTAACCCTAACCCTAACCCTAACCCTAACCCTAACCCCAACCCCAACCCCAACCCCAACCCCAACCCCAACCCCCAACCCCAACCCCAACACCAACCCTAACCCTAACTCTGTCGGCATCTCAAGCAAACTTTGTTACCTATTTCCTTTTTCTGCACTACTTTTATTATATTACTCTTTTATTGTTTCTCATCTTTCATTTAGTCTCTTATTGTGGGGAAACGCCAATCAATCTTATCTCAATAGACTACAACGTTTGCAAAACAAAGCAATAAGAATTATTACAGACTCCAAGTTAAGAATGTCTTCTAACCCTCAATATTACAAACTAGGAATATTGAAACTGCCTGAGCTTTACACTTTGGAAATAGTTAAACTCATGCACCAATATTCCCACCATGACCTTCCTCAACCTTTTTCTATGTTCTTCACCCCTATTTCCTCAGTACATGAGCGCTTTACTAGAGCAAAAACTAAAAACAAAGTTTACATTCCAAAATTTTCTACAGTGCGTTCCCAAAAATCTTTTAAATATCAAGGAGCTAAAATATGGAACTCGATCCCAATTGAAATCAAACAACTTACATTCCACAAATTTAAGATTGAGTGCAAAAAGAAATTACTTGAAAGCTATTGTTAATTTGCCACATTTATATTATCATTATAATGCATTAGCAAGCACTTTTTTCAAAAATAATGTCGCTTCAAGCGTCTGCAATTCTAGGGTGGCTGCTTGACTCAAAGACCTGAAATACTGGTCACTTTGCAGTCTCCTGTCAAGATTGTAGTACCTAGTTTATTTAAATTATCTTGTTGTTTTTTGTTGTTTTGTTTTGATTATTCATACATATTTGGTTTTCTGCAACTCGACAAATAAATTAATTCTGTCTGTCTGTCTGTCTTTATGTGTCCTAAGTGTCCTTTTATGTTTCTAAAAGTAGTAATGCGTTTTTATGGGTTCTTATGGGTCGTTTTGTGTCGTTATGGGTGTTTATAGGTCCTTATAGGTCCTAATGCGTCCTTATGGGTAATTATTAGTCCTTATACGTTTTAATGCATCCTTATGGGACCATATGTGTCCTTATGGGTCGTTATAGGTACTTATAAATCCTAATGCGTCCTTACGGGTCCTAAGAGGTCCTCATAGGTCCCAATGGGTCTTTATGGATCTTTATGGGTCCTTATAGGTCGTTTTTGGTCCTTATAGTACCTATTGCGGCCCTAATGGGTCATTACAGGTCCTTATAGCTCTTAAAGCATCCTTATGGGTCTTTATATGTCCTTATGGGTCTTAATAGGTCTTTTGTTAGTCCAAATTCGTCTTTATGGGTCATTATGGGTCCTTATGTGTCCTTAAGGGTCGTTGTAGGTCTCTATAGGCCTAATGTGTTGTTGTGGGTCCTTATGGATTCTGAAGTGTGCTTATGGGTCCTTATAGATTTTTATGAATTCTAATGCGTCCTTACGGGTCCTAATAGGTTTATGTAGGTGGTAATGCGTCCTTAAGTGTCTGAATGGGTCCTTTTGTATTCTTATGGGTCATTATATGTCTTTATCGGTCGTTATACGCATTGAAGTACAATTTTTGACTCAAAGTTCGAATTGTTGACAAATACGGGTCATTTCTTAACGTTTTTGTTGATTGTGTTGTACTTGGGTGATTGAAACCAACCAAAACTGCAGAATGGTCAAAATAATATTACACTTTGCTATAAAGTTGTTTACAGATCATGCTGAACTAGACTTCGCACTTTAGGGTGGGTATTGCACAAATGATAAAGAATCTTTACATGAATTTGGTTTTTGTTGCGGAACTGAACAGATGAAACAACCTTTTTGGATTTGAAATAATGAAACACGTTCTTTTTGCACGATTTATGATTGTGTTGAGTTGAAAAGTTTGTTGGTCATGAAAGTTACGCATTGAAATATATATTTTTGACTCAAACTTCGAACTGTTGACATGTACACGTCATTTCTTAACGTTTTTGTTGATTGGGTATTACGCGGGTGAATGAAACCAACCAAACTTTGCAGAATGGTCAAAATAATGTTACAATTTGCTAGAAAGTTGTGTTTTGATAATGCTGATGTAGAATTCGTAAGTTGGTGTGGATTATGCTCGTTTTCAGAACCATTGCACAAACGATAGAGAAATTTTCCTTTTCGTTGCTGAATTGAACAGATGAAACGAAGTTTTTGGATTTGAAATAATGAAACACGTTCATTTGCACGATTTATGATTGTCTTGAGTTGAAAATTTTGTTGTTCATGAAGGTTACGCATTAAGATATAATTTTTTACTCAAACTTCGAACTTTTGACGAATACTGGCCATTTCTTATCGATTTTGTTGATTGTGTTGTACGTGGGTGAATGAAACCGACCAAACTTTGCAGAATGGTCAAAATAATGTTGCAGTTTGCTATAAAGTTGTGTTTTAATAATGCTGATGGAGAATTCGTTAGTTGGTTACGGTCAATTTATACCCGCTTTATAACTATTGCGAAAACGACAAAAAAGATTTCATAAATTTGGTCTACTGAGGTATTGAACGGATGAAACAACTTTTTGGATTTGAAATAATGATACACGTTCTTTTGCACGATTTGTGATTGTCTTGAGTTGAAACTATTGTTGTTCATGAAGGTTACGCATTGAGATATAATTTTTTACTCAAACTTCGAACTTTTGACGAATACGCGTCATTTCTTATTGATTTTTTTGTTTGTGTGGTACGTGGGTGAATGAAACCAACCAAACTTTGCAGAATGGTCAAAATAATGTTGCAGTTTGCTATAAAGTTGTGTTTTGATGATGCTGGTGGAGAATTCGTAAGTTGGTTACGGTCAATTTATACACGCTTTATAACTATTGCGAAAACGACAAAAAAGATTTCATAAATTTGGTTTACTGTGGTATTGAACTGATGAAACAAATTTTTGGATTTGAAATATTGAAACACGTTCTTTAGCACGATTTGTGATTGTCTTGAGTTGAAACATTTGTTGTTCATGAAAGTTACGCATTAAAATACAATTTTTTGACTCAAACTTCGAACTGTTGATAAATACAGGTCATTTTTTAACGTTTTTGTTGATTGTGTATTACGTGGGTGAATGAAACCAACCAAACTTTGCAGAATGGTCAAAACAATGTCACACTTTGCTATAAACTTGTTTGCAGATCATGGTGATGTGGACTTGGCAATTTAGTGTGGGTATTGCACAAATGATTGAGAAATTTTACATGAATTTGGTTTTTGTTGCGGAATTTAACAGATGAAACAACCTTTTTGGATTTGAAATATTGAAACACGTTCTTTTTGCACGATTTATGATTGTCTTGAGTTGAAAATTTCGTTGTTCATGAAAGTTACGCATTGAAATATAATTTTTTGACTAAAAATTTGAACTTTTGACAAATACAGGTCATTTCTTAACGTTTTTGTTGTGTTGTACTTGGGTAAATGAAACCAACCAAACTTTGCAGAATGGTCAAAATAATGTTACAGTTTGCTATAAAGTTGTTTTCAGATCACGCTGATGCAAAAATCATAAATTGGTTTGGTTCATTCTATATTACCTTTGAAAACTTTTGGGGAAGTAAAAGAAAAGATTTCATAAATTTGGTTTTTGCTGCGGTATTGAACAGATAAAACAAACATTTTGGGATTTGAAGTAATGAAACATGTTCATTTGCATGATTTATGATTGTTTTGAGTTGAAAAGTTTGTTGTTCATGAATGTTACGCATTGAAATATATATTTTTGACTCAAACTACGAACTGTTGACTAATGCAGGTCATTTCTTAACGTTTCTGTTGATTTTGTTGTACGTGGGTGAATGAAACCAACCAAACTTTGCAGAATGGTCAAAATATGGTTACACTTTGCTATGAAAGTGTTTTCAAATCATGCTGATTTAGACTTCGTAATTTGGTGTGAGTTTTGCGCATATGATTGAGAAATTTTACATGAATTTGATTTTTGTTGCTGAATTGAACAGATGAACAAACATTTTGGATTTGAATAAATAAAACACGTTCATTTGCACGACTTATGATTGTCTTGAGTTGAAAATTTCCTTGTTCATGAAAGTTAGGTATTGAAATATAATTTTTTGTCTCAAAATTCAAACTTTTGACAAATACAAGTCATTTCTTAACGTTTCTGTTGATTTTGTTGTACGTGGGTGAATGAAACCATCCAAACTTTGCAGAATGGTCAAAATATGGTTACAGTTTGTTATAAAGTTATGTTTTGATGATGCTGATGTAGAATTCGTGATTTAGTGTGGGTCAGTTTATGTTCGCTTTCAAAACTATTGCACAAATGATAGAGAAAGTTTGGTTTTGGTTGCTAATCTAACAGATAAAACAAAATTTTAAATTTTGAAATACTGAAACACTTTCATTTGCACGATTTATGATTGTTTTGAGTTGAAACTTTTGTTGTTCATGAAAGTTACGCATCGAAATATAATTTTTTGACTCAAACTTCGAACCTTTGACAAATACTGGTCAATTCTTAACGTTTTTGTTGATTGTGTTGTACGTGGGTAAATGAAACCAACCAAAATTTTTAGCATGGTCAAAATATTGCTACAATTTACTATAAAGTTGTTTTTTGATGATGCTGATTTAGAATTCGTAAGTTGGTGTTGGTCAATCTATATTCCCTTTCAAAACTATAGTGAAAATGATAGAAAAGATTTCATAAATTTGGTTTTTGCTGCGGTATTGAACACATGAAACAAAATTTTGAGATTTGAAATAATAAAACACGTTCGTTTGCAGAATTTATGATTGCCTGCGTCGAAAATTTAATTGTTGCTGAAGGTTACGCATTGAAATATAATTTTTTGACTCAAACTTCGAACTTTTGACAAATACTGGTTGTTTCTTAACGTTTCTGTTGATTGTGTTGTACTTGGGTGATTGAAACCAACCAAAATTTTGTTGGTTAAGAAATGATCTGTATTTGTCAAATGTTCGAAGTTTGAGTCTAAAACGGTTGTGTCAATGCGCAACTTTCATGAACAACGAAATATTCAACTCAAGACAATCATAAATCATGCAAACAAACGTGTTTCTATGTTTGAAATTCAAAAACTTTGTTTTATCCGTTCAATTTCGCAATCCAAACCAAATTTTCTCTATCATTTGTGCAATAGTTTTGAAAGCGAGCATAAATTGACTCACACTAAATTACGAATTCTACATTAGCGTGATCTCCAAAAACAACTTTATAAAAAATTGTAATTGTATTTTGACCATTTTCCAAAGTTTGGTTGGTTTCATTCACCCACGTACAACAAAATCAACAAAAACGTTAAGAAATGACCTGTATCTGTCAACAGTTCAGACTTTGAGTCAAAAATTATATTTCAATGCGTAACTTTCATGAACAACAAAATTTTCAACTCAAGACAATCATAAATCGTGCAAATGAACATGTTTGATTATTTCAAATCCAAAAACTTTGGTTTATTATTTCAATTCAGCAACCAAAACCAAATTCATGTAAAATTTCTCTATCATTTGTGCAATGGTTTTGAAAGCGAGCAAAGATTGACCCACACTAAATTACGAAGTCTACTTCAGCGTGATTTGAAAACATCTTTGTAGCAA
Organism: Trididemnum nubilum; assembly: GCA_963965965.1. Classification (NCBI taxonomy): domain Eukaryota; kingdom Metazoa; phylum Chordata; class Ascidiacea; order Aplousobranchia; family Didemnidae; genus Trididemnum; species Trididemnum nubilum. The sequence goes on along the minus strand of OZ014488.1, from coordinate 40,135,086 downwards.
ACTGTAACCATATTTTGACCATTCTGCAAAGTTTGGTTGGTTTCAATCACCCACGTACAACAAAATCAACAAAATGTTAAGAAATGACCTGTAATTGTCAAATGTTCGAAGTTTGAGTCAAAAATTTGTATTTCAATGCGTAACTTTCACGAACAACAAATTTTTCAACTCAAGACAACCATAAATTATGCAAATGAACGTGTTTGATTGTTTGAAATTCAAAAACTTTGTTTTATCCGTTCAATTTCGCAACCAAATCAAAATTTTCTCTATCATTTGTGCAACCGGTCTTACTGTTTTTGTTGGTTGTGATGTACTTGGATAAATGAAACCAACCAAAATTTGCAGAATGGTCAAAATAATGTTACCGTTTGCTATAAAGTTGTTTTTTGATGATGCTGATGTAACATTCGTATTTTGGTGTTGGTCAATCTATGCTCGCTTTCAAGAATATTGTACAAATAATAATAAAAGTTTTATTTTTGGTTGCTAAATTGAAAAAATAAAACAAAGTTTTGGATTTAAAGTAATGAAACACGTTCATTCACACGATTTATGATTGTCTTGAGCTGAGAAGTTTGTTGTTCATGAAAGTTACACATTGAAATATAATTTTTTGACTCAAAGTCTGAACTGTTGACAAATACTGGTCATTTCTTAACGTTTTTGTTGATTTTGTCGTACGTGGGTAAATGAAACCAACCAAACTTTGCAGAATGGTCAAAATATGGTTACAGTTTGCTATAAAGTTTTGTTTTGATGATGCTGATATAGAAGTCCCTATTTAGTGTGGGTCAATTTCTGCTCGCTTTAAAAACTATTGTACAAATCATGGAAAAGTTTTACATGAATTTGGGTTTTGTTGCTGAATTGAACAGATGAAACAAATTTTGGGATTTGAAATAATGAAACACGTTCATTTGCACGATTTATGATTGTCTTGAGTTGAATATTTCGTTGTTCATGAAAGTTACGCATTGAAATATAATTTTTTGTCTCAAAGTTCGAACTTTTGACAAATACAGGTCATTTCTTAACCTACCAAACTTTGGTTGGTTTCATTCACACAAGTACAACACAATTCACAAAAACGTTAAGAAACGACCAGTATTTGTCAAAAGTTCGAAGTTTGAGTCAAAAAATTATATTTCAATGCGTAACTTTCATCAACAACAAAATTTTCGACGCAGGACAATCATAAATCCTGCGAACGAATGTGTTTTATTACTTCATATCTCAAAATTTTGTTTCATGTGTTCAATACCGCAGCAAAAACCAAATTTATGAAATCTTTTCTGTCATTTTCACTATAGTTTTGAAAGGGAATATAGATTGACCCACACCAACTTACGAATTCTAAATCAGCATCATCAAAAAACAACTTTATAGTAAACTGTAGCAATATTTTGACCATTCTGCAAAGTTTGGTTGGTTTCATTTACCCAAGTACAACATAATCAACAAAAACGTTAAGAATTGACCAGTATTTATCAAAAGTTCGAAGTTTGAGTCAAAAAATTATATTTCAATGCGTAACTTTCATGAACAACAAAAGTTTCAACTCAAAACAATCATAAATCGTGCAAATGAAAGTGTTTCAGTCTTTCAAAATTTAAAATTTTGTTTTATCTGTTAGATTAGCAACCAAAACCAAACTTTCTCCATCAATAATGCAATAGTTTTGAAAGCGAGCATAGATTGACCCTCTCTAAATTACGAATTTTGCATCAGCATCATCAAAACATAACTTTATAGCAAACTGTAACCATATTTTGACCATTCTGCAAAGTTTGGATGGTTTCATTCACCCACGTACAACAAAATCAACAGAAACGTTAAGAAATGACCTGCATTTGTCAAAAGTTCAGACTTTGAGTCAAAAAATTGTATTTCAATGCGTAACTTTCATGAATAACAAACTTTTCAACTCAAAACAAACATTAATTGTGCAAATGAACGTGTTTCATTACTTCAAATCCCAAAATGTAATCCCAAAATGACGTAATCTTGCTGTAGTTGCATTTTGGTGTAAAATGAACTGCTGCAAACTTTGAGAGCTCTGCATTAAAAAATGGCTTGCGGATTTTAGTTTAATTTTTTTGTACAAATGTGATTTTTTTGCAAAACCGCTAGATGGCGCTTTCGAGCACAGCTATTGGAATACCATTTTACCTATTTAAAATAAACCGTAAGACAAGAAATAGTAGTATCACACTACATAGCAACCAAGCGCACTTTCTTTTACTCGCAATAACGTCATAAAAAGCTTGCTTAACGGCATATAGCAAAGTGTAAACTTGCTTAAGACGTTAAACAAACACTTGAACAGCTTTTTCATAGCAACGAATTGCAAACTTACAAGAAAGTTATCGTTTCAGTTCAGTTACAGAATTGAATCGTATGTTTCGGAGTAGGAGCTTTCAAATGCAAACATAGAACGCATTTTTCGGCAAGTGATTTTGGCTATAATAGATTTGTGGCGATTATCAAATCCGTAAATGCTAAGTTAAAGTAGTCCAAAGTTTTCTCATCTATCTTGCTATCAACACCGACACAGATTGCCTGAGTTTTTCCTTCTAGTTGCCGTACTTCACTAATTACTTTAACTTCAGATTTTGCTCTGTCTATTTTTGACTTGTCTATTAAAATCTCGTTTATATCAACATGAGATTGAAACAAATGTTTGATGTCAAATAACAAAGCATTTCCGAGAGCTGTTCCAAGAGAAGAAGACTGGTCACCTCGAATCAACTCCATTGCAAATCTGTAAAGTTTTATGATGTTGTAAAGGTTCGAAGCTACTGATGTGGTTGGTAGCCATGTATCTTTCCCAAAACAAATAAGTTATGAAGCATAATTATAATTAAGTTATTGTAAGGTTAACACTAATTAGTGCATGGCTAGTTACAGTACTAACCATAATAATTAGTGCACAATTATACAGTACAAGCAATAACAATAAGCATGATGTGATAATTAGGTTTATTGTTGATTTTAATTCGACACAAGATATGGAGCAGAAATAAATGCAGCAGTTATGGCATTTAACAATAACATTCTTACGTGTATACGGTGTTCCGAATGTAATTGATTGTCCGGCAATAAAAAGTTATCCCTTCAAACAGAGTTTAGATTTACAAATTTTTAATGCTATTGCATTATCGTTGTATCAATAGCTGTTATCGCTACATACTGCTTATTAAAACTTACTTCTGAACGTACTGAAGCACTGTCAGTGTCTGTGGAAGACTGGATTGAGGTGCAAGGAAAAGAGGAAGAATCAACAGTTGATCGCGGAAAACTTGCCAATGAACGTAAAGCTCGTTTTACAGTAACTCGGTCCGCAGATGCCATTTGAAGCAAGCCTTTGCGACCTTTCTTCAAACGTTAATATCTCAAGTTTGCCCTATCTTCTATCGGAACTTTAAGAGCTGGGGAGCAAGAGCAAAAGATGTGCTCTTGTTAGCAGTTATCAACATCACAGTTGATTCTTCTGTCATCACATGGTAACACTTCCAAAGAACAGGAGCACCCAACAATATCAAAAAGGCTGTCTTATTTGTCAGCAAGAATTGGTTTTGCAGCAGCTTTATTGTGTTTTCGATTGATATCTTTTACCAACCGCAGCAAATCTCTTATCTTTTTTTTGATTGACAATGCGGATATTAAAGGTAATCGCGGGTTCACTAATTGCCAAATACCCATCAAATCTTCATTTATCTGCTGGCAATATAGAGAAATAGAGCATTGAGGATCAGTATTTTTTAAATGGTTATAGTAACGGATTAACTGCGTGTAGGTGCTTGGCTCCGTTTTGGATAACTCGCTGGGTCCTCCACCATAGTTCGCGTCACTTTTTTGTCTCGTAAGCGGTCGTGTTTTTGCTTTCGGCATAGATATTTCTTCCTTTTGCTTTTATTGCTAAAACTAACTTCAATTAAGCTTGGATCACAGAAGATTTTGTAGACTCTTATCAGCGCGAAACGATAAAACTTTGTACAAGAGAAATGATTTATTGATCACGTAAGGAAGATTAATTGATTGCAAGCAAATTCTGTTTTATCATTTTATTAGTCGGCTACAAGGACTACAAACTGCTTTGAAGTGGAAGTTAGTCGTTGGCGATAGCCGTAAAATGGAGCATATCAAATCGGATAATATTTTACTCCCAAATAAACTACAAAACTTTCGAGAGTTTTGGATATAATTTTATATAGGCCTGCATCATAATATTGTAAACAGTTGCTGTAACTTGGCGATTCTGCCATTGTATTTATTTTTGTAATTTTGTATCATTTGCACTTAAGGCTAGTTAATTTTAGGTTCAAGCAAAATGATAAGAACTTTTTTCAAGTATATTTTCGCAAAATATCATTTATTTTGTAAATGGATTATGGTGCGCCATCTAGCGGAATGTAATAAAAAGCAAATGTGGGCAAAAACATTAAAAACCATTTCCGCAAGCCGTTTCTTGATTGGAGTGCTCAAATTTCGTAGAAAGTGTCTTTAGGCTAATACGCAACTACTGCAAAATAACGTTTTTCCATAGCGAAAATCGACCTACCCTACTGTACATGACAACAGTTCGAAGTTTGAGTCAAAAAATTGTATTTCAATGCGTAACTTTCATGAACAACGAAATTTTCAACTCAAGACAATCATAAATTGTGCAAAGTAACGTGTTTCATTATTTCAAATCCAAAAAGGTTGTTTCATCTGTTCAGTTCAGCAACCAAAAGGAAAATTTCTCTATCATTTGTGCAATAGTTTTAAAAGCGAACATAATCCACACTAACTTGCGAATTCTACATCAGCATCATCAAAACATAACTTTATAGCAAAATGTAACATTATTTTGACCATTCTGCAAAGTTTGGTTGGTTTCATTTACCCAAGTACAACACAATCAACAAAAACGTTAAGAAATGACCTGTATTTGTCAACAGTTCGAAGTTTGAGTCAAAAAATTGTATTTCAATGCGTAACTTTCATCAACAACAAAAGTTTCAACTCAAGCCAATCATAAATTGTGCAAAAGAACGTGTTTCATTATTTCAAATCCAAAAAATTTGTTTTATCCGTTCAATTCAGTCACAAAAACCAATTTCATGTAAAAACTCTCTATCATTTGTGCAATACCCACACTAAATTACGAAGTCTACATCAATATGATCTGAAAACAAGTTTATAGCAAAGTGTGACATTGTTTTGACCATTCTGCAAAGTTTGGTTGGTTTCATTCACCCACGTAATACACAATCAACAAATCGTTAAGAAATGACGTATATTTAACAAAAGTTCGAAGTTTGAGTCAAAAAATTATATTTCAATGCGTAACTTTCATGAACAACAAAAGTTTCAACTCAAAACAATCATAAATCGTGCACAAGGACGTGTTTCATTGCTTCAAATCAACAAAATTTGTTTCATCCGTTCAATACCGCAGCAAAAACCAAATTTATGAATCCTTTTCTATCATTTTCACTATAGTTTTGAAAGGGAATATAAATTGACCAACACCAACTTACGAATTCTACATCAGCATCATCAAAACACAACTTTATAGCAAACTGTAACATTATTTTGACCATTCTGCAAAGTTTGGTTGGTTTCATTTACTCGAGTACAACACAATCAACAAAAACGTTATGAAATGACCTGTATTTGTCAAAATTTTGAATTTTTAGTCAAAAAATTATATTTCAATACCTAACTTTCATGAACAACGAAATTTTCAACTCAAGACAATCATAAATCGTGCAAAGTAACGTGTTTCAGTCTTTCAAATCCAAAAAGGTTGTTTCATCTGTTCAGTTCAGCAACCAAAAGGAAAATTTCTCTATCATTTGTGCAATAGTTTTAAAAGCGAACATAATCCACACTAAATTACGAATTCTACATCAGCATCATCAAAACACAACTTTATAGCAAAATGTAACATTATTTTGACCATTCTGCAAAGTTTGGTTGGTTTCATTCACTCGAGTACAACACAATCAACAAAAACGTTAAGAAATGACCTGTATTTGTCAAAAGTTTGAATTTTGAGACAAAAAATTATATTTCAATACCTAACTTTCATGAACAACGAAATTTTCAACTCAAGACAATCATAAATCGTGCAAAGTAACGTGTTTCATTATTTCAAATCCAAAAAGGTTGTTTCATCCGTTCAATTCAGCAAACAAAAACCAAATTCATGTAAAATTTCTCAATCATTTGTGCAATATCCACACTAAATTACGAATTTTGCATCATCGTGATCTGAAAACAACTCTATAGAAAAATGTAATATTATTTTGACCATTCTGCAAAGTTTGGTTGGTTTCATTTACCCACGTACAACACAATCGACAAAAACGTTAAGAAATGATTTGTATTTGACAAAAGTTCGAAGTTTGAGTCAAAAAATTATATTTCAATGCGTAACTTTCATAAACAACAAAATTTTTAATTCAAGGCAATCATAAATCATGCGAATGTACGTGTTTCAATATTTCAAATCCAAAATGTTTGTTTTGTTTGTTCAGTTCAGCAGCAAAAACCAAAATTTCTTTATCATTTGTGCAATAGTTTTGAAAACCAATATAGATTGACCCACGCTAAACTACGACTTCTACCTCAGCATCAACCAAACACAACTTTATAGCAAACTGTATCATTATTTTGACCAATCTGCAAAGTTTGGTTGGTTTCATTCACCCAAGTACAACACAATCAACAAAACCGTTAAGAAATGACGTGTATTTGTCAACACTTCAAATTTGAAGTCAAAAATGTATATTTCAATGGTTATAACGGCCCATAAGGGCATATAACGACCCGTACGGACACATAAGGACCCATAAAGACCCATAAAAACGCACTAGGACCTATAAAGACCTATTAGAACCTGTAAGGACGCAATAGAATTTATATGGACCTATAAAGACCCACAAGCACACTTTAGGACCCATAAGGACCCATAGTGACGCATTGAGACCTATAAAGACCTATAACGACCCATAACGACACATAAGGACCAATAAGGACCCATAAACACACATTTGGAATTACAAAAGACCTATTAGGACTCGTAAGGACACATATGGACCCGTAAGGATGCTTTAGGTCCTATAATGACCTGTAAGGACCCATTAAGGCTGCAATAGGTACTATAAAGACCTATAAGGACCCATAAGGATCCACAAGGATGCATTGGGATATATAAGGACCTATAACGACCCATAAGGACACATAAGGACCCATAAGGACGCATTAGCACCTATAAAGACGTAAGAGAACCTGTAGCGGCGATTTGTTAATTTGCTTAGTTCAAGACTCAAACCAGGTTTCATTTATCCGCACATTTCTTGGTTAAGGATTAAGACTTGATGTACCGGAATTCAAATAACATTTTAAGTGCACACCTTTTTGATTTGCTACAGATTACTTCCTTTTTTAAATCCGGTTCTTTGTCAAAAAGCTGTTTAATTATTTCTTTGTGACGTAGACCTCATTTACATTTTAGATTGCCGTTTTTGTGTGAAAATATCTTGTGTTGAATTTATATGCAAATTTTTGTAATTCTTGCAAGCTCGAACTTGCAACGGCAAATCTTGCAACGGCAAGCTCGATTAGCTCCAGCAAAGTGCAGAGGCCCTTGTGGAAGGAATCGCATCAGCAAGCAATTCTCAAAAGTTAAAGCCAAGTTAGTGTGGCCTTTTATCTAGGTCCATTGAGACTTGAGATTGGGACTGAAAAATTGTCCATTATTTTAAAGCTTCGTTGCTCAATCTAGCTTTAGAGCTATTGTTTGTAGGTGCCCATTGGCACATACCCCCTCAAGCTTAGCTGACTCTCCATCCATATATCTCCCTCTCTCCTTTTGGATTGGTCTCCAGCACTAGACTGATTTGTCGTTTCAAGTTTGAGTTATTCAATCAAATTGTGAAGTTATTGCGTCTACGTCCGAAAATCCATTGAAACCGTTATTTGGTATTTCGTTTTGCTGTCTCATTTTTTGTGGATTGATTTTCATCTAATCGAAATTAAACTAAACTGTTAATCAACCAAACGTGTTATTGATTGAGGAAGTAGACGCAATAATCAAATCCAATCAGTAACAGAACCCGTAAGGACGCATTAGGACTTATAAGAACGTATAAGGACCTATAAGGACACTTAAGGACCCATTAGGACGCATTACGACCTATAAGGACCTATAAGGAAACCATAGGACCAATAAGGACTTAGAAGGACACATAAGGACACATACGGACCCATAAGGACACATAACGACCCAAAAAGACCCATTGGGACCTATAAGGACCCATAAGGACCCATAAGGACACATGTAGATTTATGAGGACCCATAAGGACCCAGGAGGACATACACAAAAACCTGGGAGGACCCATAAAAACGCATTAGTACCAATAAGGACCTTTAAAAACCATTAAGGACGCATTAGTACTTATCAGGACCTTATAGGACCCATAACAACTAATAAGGATACATAGGGATCCATAAGGACGCATTAGGACCTTTAAAGACCTTTTAGGACCTAAAAGAACACATAAAGACCCATAAAGACCCACAAGGACGCATTAGGACCTATAAGGACCTATAACGACCCATAAGGACACATAACAACCCATAAGGACACATAAGTACGCTTTGGAATCTTTAAGTACCTATAAAGACCCATAAGGACCAGTAAGGACCCATAAGGACGCATTGGGACCTATAAGGACCTATAAGGACCCGTCAGGACGCAATAGGACCTGTAAGGACCTATAAGGACCCATAAGGACGCATTGGGAACTATATTGACTTATTAAGATCCGTAAGAACGCATTATTACTTATACGGACCTATAAGGACCCATAAGGACACATAAGGACCCATCAGGACGCATTAGGATCTATAGGGACCTATAAGGACCCATTAGGACATATAAGAACCTATAAGAAACCATAAGGACGCTTTGAGACCTATAAAGACCTATTAGTACCCGTATGGACGCTTTAGGACTTATAGAAACTTATAAGGACCGATAATAACACATAAGGACCTATAAGAACCTATTATATCCCGCAAAGACGCATTAAAACTTTTAAAGACTTAAAACGATCCATAGAGATCCATAAGAACACTTATGGATCCTTATGAGTTCTTATTGGTCCTTTTAGGTCCTTATAGATTATTTTGCATCCTTATTTGTTGTTATGGGTCGTTGTAGGTCCATATTGGTCCTTATAGGTCTTTATAGGTCCTTATGCGTTCTTATGGGTCGTTATGGGTCCTTATGATTCCTTATTGGTACTTGTACTGTAGGTCTTCATAGGTCCTTATGCGTCTTTGTGCGTCCTTAGGGGTCCTTATTTGTCTTAATGCTTCCTTTATGATTCTTTTGTGTTCTTATGATTCCTTATGGGTCCTTATAGGTCATTATGTGTCCTTGTGTGTTTTTTTTTTGGGTCCTTGTAAGTCGTTATGCGTTGTTATGGATTCGTATGTGTCTTGATACGTCCTTTTCGTCCTTATAAGTTTTTATGCATCCTTATAGTTCCTTATGCGCCTCTATGGATTTTTATTGGTCTTTATGGTCCTTATAGGTCTTATTCGTCCTTAAGTGTCCATATGGATAGAGCGTCTGCTACCTAAGTGGTAGATTCGGGTTCGATTCTCGGTCTGGTCAAGCCAAAGACTATAAAAATTGTTCTTCACAGCTTCCCTGCTTGACGTTTAGCAACTAAACGGACAGTATGAAGTCTCATATGTGTGTGGTAGACAGATGGGCATGTGGCAGCTTGACTTGAAGACCGAAAAATCCTGTCGCTGTTTCCTGGCCAAGGCAACTTGGTGAATAAAATGTATTTACAATTACAATTATGAGTCTTTATGAATCCTGATGCGTTCTTATGCATCCTTATGGGTTTTTATAGGTACCTATGCGCGTTTATGGATTTTTATGGGTCTTTATAGGTCCTTATACGTCCTGCTGGGTCCTTATTGGTCCTTATAGGTCCTTATGCGTCCTCATGGATTGTTATGGGACCTTATGGGTCCTTGTACGTCCTTATGCGTCCTTATGTGTCTTTTTGGGTTCTTATGGGTCCTTATAGATCCTTACGCGTCTATATGGGATCTTATTGGTCTCTATGGGTATTTATGGGTACTTATATGTCTTTATGCGTCCTTATGCATCCCAATGGGCCCTTTTAAGTCCTAATGCGTTATTATGGAATCTTATGTGTCCTTATGGATTCTTATAGGTCCTCATGGGTCCTTATAGGTCCTTATGCGTCCCTATGCGTCCTATTGAGTTATAATGGTCCTTATAAGTCCTTATGCGTCTATATGGATTTTAATGTTCCTTATGGGTTTTATAGGTCCTAATGCGTCCTTAGGGGTGCTTATAGGTCCTTATGGGTCCTTGTGCGTCCTTATGGGTCGTTACATGTCCTTGTGCGTCCTTAAGGATTCTAATGGGTCCTTATGAGTCCTTATGCATCCTTACGCGTGTTTATGGGTCCTTACGGGTCCTTATAGATCCTTATGCGTCCTTAAGGATTCTTGTGGGTCTTCTTGGGTCTTTATAGGTCTTCATGCGTCCTTATGAGTCCTTGTGTGTCCTTAAAGGTCCATATGCATTTTTATGGAATGTTATGGGTCCTTTTGGGTGCTTATGCGTTTTTCTGGGTCCCTATAAGTCCTTTTAAGTCCTTATGCGTCCTTTTGCGTCCTTATGGTTCATTATGGATCCTTATGCGTTCTTATGCGTCCTTATGGGTCTTTGTCGGTATTTTTGCGCCCTTATGGATTCTTATGGGTCCTTATTTGTCCTCGCGCGTTTATATGAGTCTTTAGGGGTCCTTATAGGTCCTTATGCGTCCTTATGGACTCTTATGTGTCCTCATGGGTCCTTATGGGTTTTTGCACGTCCTTATGCGTCCTTATGGGTCCTTATGTGTCCTAATAGGTCCTTATGCGTTCTTATGGATTCTTGTGGGTCCTTAGGAGTTTTTATAAAAATTTTTGCTGCTTTGTGGATTCTTATGTGTCCTTTTGGGTCCTTATAAGTCTTTGTACAACCTTATGCGTCCTTATGGAACCTGTTGCGTCATTATAGGTTGTATGCGTGTTTATGGATTTTTGTGGGTTCCAATGGGTTCTTATAGGTTCTTATGAGTCCTAATGGGTCCTTTCTTGTCTTTATAGATCTTTATGCATCTTCATGGGGTCTTATGTGTCTTCAAATGTCCTTATAGGTCCTAATACATCCTTATGAGTCCTAAAGAGTCTTTATAGGTTCTTATGCGTGCTTATGGGTCCTAATAGGTCCTTATGCAACCTTATGGGTTTTTATGGGTCTTTATAAATGCTAAAGCGTTTTTATGCTTCCTCATGGGTTCTTATGCATCCTTATGCATCCTTAAGCGTCCTTATGGGTCCTTGTGGTTCCTTATAGGTCCTTATGCGTTCTTATGGATTCCTGTAGGTACATAGGGGTTTTTATAAGTTCCTTTAAGTTGAAGGATTGAGGTCACTACCAACCCCAGCACAAAATTTGTCATTGTGACTGTTTATCGGCACCCACAACAAAAATTTCAAACTTTTGAAGCTGCTTTTATAAGAAACTTGAAACTTTGTAAAGCTTATAAAAAGTGTGTTGTCATGGGCGATTTCATAATAGATTACAACTGTTACGACACCAACGCGAATGCGAAAAAGTATGCAAATGAAATTACTTGCTTAGGAAGCAAACAAATGGTTGTCTTGCCCATCAGAATTTTACCAAATCGGCAATCAATTTTGGATCATATTTACATTGAAAAGTCTATGCATAACGAAATTATAAGTGTTGGAGTAATCCAATTTGATATTTCTGATCATCATCCTACTATCATAAAATTAAAATTAAAAACTCAGCGAAAAGATATTGCTAGACCTATGGTGAGAAAAATTCTAACCAATAAAATAGAAAATTTTGTAGAAGAATTAGACAAAAATCTTCAAAAGCATTTTAGAGATGACTTAACGCATTAAAATATTAATGAGCTAATTAACAGCGTAAAAACTGTAACAGATAATATTTTTCCCAAAACTGGAGTGTCAAGAAAGCAATTCAAAATTGAAAAAAACTCATGGATTACTAAAGACATCCTAAAAGCGCTCAAGCGTCAAAACAAGTCGTATTCTAAATATCTAAAATCAAAAAAGGAATCTGATTATCAAATTTATAGAACATTTAGAAATAAAGTGACACGTATGAAAGAATCTTCAAATAAAGTGACACGTATGAAAGAATCTTCACATAAAGTGACACGTATGAAAGAATCTTCAAATAAAGTGACACGTATGAAAGAATCTTCAAATAAAGTGACACGTATGAAAGAATCTTCAAATAAAGTGACACGTATGAAAGAATCTTCAAATAAAGTGACACGTATGAAAGAATCTTCAAATAAAGTGACACGTATGAAAGAATTTTCAAATAAAGTGACACGTATGAAAGAATCTTCAAATAAAGTGACACGTATGAAAGAATCTTCAAATAAAGTGACACGTATGAAAGAATCTTCAAATAAAGTGACACGTATGAAAGAAAAAGTGTTTTTATTAGTCCTTATGTGTCCCTGTGGATCTTCAAGTGGATCTTTAACATCTTTAAGTATGGGTTTATATTGGTCTTTCTGTGTTCTTTTAAGTTTTTATGGGTCCTAATGGTTCTTTATGGGTCCCTATGTGTTCTTATGGGTTCTTATGTGTCCTTTTGTGTTCTTACGACTCCTTATGGGTCCTCATGTGTCCTAATGGCACTTTTTGCGTCCTTATGGGTCCTTTTGGACCCTTATGTGTTCTTATGGGTCATCATGAGTCCTCTTGGTCTTTGTGTGTTTTTATGGGTCCTTATGGATCTTAATGGTTCTTATGTGTTCTATGGTTTTTCTGGATCTTTATGTGTCCTTATGGGTCCTTGTTGGTCCTTATGTGTTTTCATGGTTCCTTATAGGTCTCTACGAGTTTTTATGGGTGCTTATGGGTCCTTATGTAGTCTTATGGGTCCCTATGGGTCCTTATGGGTTCTTATGGGTTGTTGTGTTTTTTATTGGTCCTTATGGGTCCTTTTCTGTTTTTATGGGCCCGTATGGGTCCTCATCGGTCCTTGTGTGTTCTTATGGGTCTTTATGGGTCTTTATGGGTCCTTGTGTGTCCTTTTGGGTCCTTTTGTGTTTTTTTGGGTCCTTATTGGTCCTAATAATTTCCTATGGGTTCTTATGGGTCCCTATTGATCCTTAAGTGTCCTTATGTGTTCTTATTGGTCCTTATGGGTCTTTGTGTGTCCTTATGTGTTCTTATGGGTCCTTATGTTGCTTTATGGGTCCTTTTGTGTTTTTATGTTTCCTAATGTGTCGTATTGGGTTAGGGTTTGTTTAGGGTTAGGGTTAGGGTAGGCGATATGAGTTGTGCGCTCGTTACTTGGGACTGTAACATTCGCCACATGAGACTGTACCATTCGCCACTCAAGATTGCTCACTTTATTACCTGAGACTGTTCATTTCGCCACTCGAGACTGTTCATTTTGCTACCCAAGGATACCATCGCCACTCGAGACTGTCACATTTGCCACTTGAGAATGTAAAACTTGCCACTTGAGACCTTCGCCAGTTGAGACTGCAACATTCGCCACTCGAGACTGTTCATTTCGCCACTCAGGACTGTTGATTTTGCAACCCTAGTCTGTTCATTTCGCCACTCGAGACTGTTCATTTTGCTACCTAAAAGATACATTGGCCACTCACGACTGTTGTATTCGCTACCCGAGGGATACATTCGCCACTCGAGATTGTAACATTCGCCACTTGAGAATATAACAATTGCCACTCGAGACTGTTCATTTTGCTACCCTAGACGGTTCATTTTGCTCTTGAGACTGTTATATTTGCTACCCGAAACTGTTTATTTCGCCACTTGAGACTGTTCTATTTGCTACTTGAGACTGTTCATTTTGCTACCCAAGGGATACATTCGCCACTCGAGACTGTTACATTCGCTCCCCAAGAGATACATTTGTCACTCGAGACTGTAACATTCGCCACTTGAGAATGTAACATTTGCCACTTGAGACATTCGCTACTTGAGACTGAAACAATAGCCGCTCGAGACTGTTCATTTTACTACTTGAAGCTGTTCATTTTGCCACTCGAGACTGTTCATTATGCTACCCAACGGATTCATTCGCCATTCGAGACTGTAACATTCGCCACTTGAGACTGAACACTTGCCACTTGCGACTGTTCGTTTCACTCTTCGAGTCTGTTCATTTTGCTCCTTGAGGCTTTTCATTTCGCCACTCGAGACTGTTCATTTTGCTACCCTAAACTGTTCATCTCGCCACTCCAGACAGTTCCTTTTGCTACCCAAAGGATACATTCGCCGTTCAAGACTGTTACATTTGCTACTCAAGGGACACATTCGCCACTCGAGATTGTAACATTCGCCACTTAAGTATGTAACATTTGGCATTTGAGACATTCGCCACTTGAGACTGTAACGTTCGCCACTCGAGTCTGTTGATTTTGCTATTCGAGACTGTTCATTTCGCCACTCGAGACTTTTCATTTCACTACCTGAGACTGTTCATTTCGCCACTCGAGATTGTTCATTTTGTTACCCATAGGATACATTTCCCACTCGAGACTGTTACATTCGCCACTTGAGACTGTAACATTCGCCAATCGAAAGTGTTCATGTTGCTACCCAAGACTGTTCATTTCGCCACTCCAGACTGTTCAATTTGCTACCAAAAGGATACATTCGCCACTCCAGAGTGTTACGTTAGCTACCCAAGGAATACACTTGCCACTGGAGACTGTAACATTCGCCACTCGAGACTGTTCATTTTGCTACCCAAAGGATACATTCGCCACTCGAGACTGTTACATTTGCTACCCAAAGGATGCATTCGCCACTCGAGACTGTAACATTCGTCGCTTGAGAATGTAACTTTTGCCACTTGAGACATTTGCCACTTGAGACTGTAACAATCGCCACTCGAGACTGTTCATTTTGCTACCCGAGATTGTTCATTTTGCCATTCAAGACTGTTCATTTTGCTACCCAAAGGATACATTCGCCACTCGAGACTGTTACATTCGCTACCCAAAGGATACATTCGCCACTCGAGATTGCAACATTCGCCACTTGAGACTGTAACAATCGCCACTCGAGACTGTTCATTTTGTTACACGAGACTGTTCATTTTGCTACCCAAGTGATACATTCGCCACTCGAGACTGTTACATTCGATACCGAAGAATTACATTTGCCACTCGAGACTGTAACACTCCCAACTTGAGAATGTAACTTTTGCCACTTGAGACATTCACCACTTGGAGACTGTAACTTTTGCCACTCGAGACTGTTCATTTTGCTACTCGAGACTGTTCATTTCGCCACTCGAGACTGTTCATTTTGCTACCCGAAACTGTTCATTTTGCCACTCGAGACTGTTCATTTTGCTAACCAGATAGGGCTGTCCTGTCCTTCGTCAGTGACGTCATCGATGGTGTCATCAACCTGGAAACCTTGAAGGTTTTTTTTCAAGCTTTTTCCGAACAAGGTCGACCTGGGTTTTAACGTTTCAAGCTCGAACCGGACTCAAAAACAAAGTTCCAATCGAAAATCGAGAAACCGTCGATAACTGCTTTCGTTTTCAATGCCCGACCTCGAAATTTCACGTGTGCATGCACTGACGTCACACGCGTCCGGTGTTTAATTGACGTTACTCTGACGTAATTATCGATGATGTCATCGACGTTCAAAGGAGATCGCAAACGCCGCCTTTGTTTCTTGACCGATCGCAACGAAACTTTGCACGTGACGTTACCAGTGCACTGCGCAAGCGCTGCTGCAATTGCGTGGCTGTGACGTCACAAAAACGCTGTCGGCAACGCGCTAAACTTTTTGACAGACGTTTTCCGACCCTTGCGAACCGGACCGCAATGCGACTCGTTGGTGTTGCAAAAGAGTGACATCACAAACGAGTCGAACCGACGTAAGGTTGTTGTGACGTTATTGAAGCGGCTGCTGCGATGCCGAAACTTCGGATGCCCGCAGCTCGCAAACCAAACGTGATGCAACCACCGTTTTTTATGTGACGTTACAACTGGTCAAGCATCGTCTCGTGTCCGAATTACTTTGCTGCATCTAAAAAGACGAGCCGGAAATCGGACCGGATGCGTTTTGGACCGCCGCGCGCTCGCCAAACAAAATTTTTGAACCGTTTTCTCGCAAGACAACATCGCGGACTGGCGCCACGTCCGTGCCGAGTTTCGTTGTCACGACGTTGCCGGACAACGAGTTATCGCCGAGCGAAAACTTCCGACAGCTGTCACGACACGTGCGGGGACTTTCTCGCCTCGAATCGCATCACGCACGAACCGACGTGATGTCGTCGACCAACCTGTGACGTCGGTTTCCGAAAAATTTGCTTTTTTTTTTGTAAGTCAAACGCTCGATTTTTTTATTCCAGACCCCCTCCAAAGGGTCTGCAGGTGCACAGTGGACTCAGGAAGAGATTTTGAGCAGGCGTTATTTTTTAGAAAAAATATTTTCTAGGCCCGAGGATGAAACCCACGCTACCGATCAAAAGCCCTGGCAAGGGGGAGCAACTTTTAAAAAAAGAGTCCCTAAGCAAAGAGTCGGAAAAAAGTGAAAAAGCGCATTTCGCAAAAAAACGAATAACTCTTTACTGGAACAAGATTTTGCCAAAATTTCAACGGTTTCGGAATTTCGCGGACCGCCCGCGTCTTTTGATGCCAAAAACAACGCAATCGCGCCAGAAACGGCGACGCAAATCGACTTCAAAGTTGAAAAAAAGCTTAAAACGGTCCAAATTGAAACCGCCGATGACGTAATTGCAACGTCACGATCACTCGCGAGAAAGCTCTTGACGTCAGCAACCAGGCGTCGAAATCGGAACTCGGAAATTCGGTCTAGAACTTGGGATATCGAGGTTTTAAGAAATTAAAGGGCGACTACCACGTGACGTCATCACCGCTTTTTTTTGTTGCTATCAAAAGATCGTTGCCTGACAATTCCGACGTCACAATTGAAACTCAAAAATTCGGTCTAGAACTCGAGAAATCAAGGATCAAAATCCTTAAAGGTTGACTAACGTGACGTCATTTCTTCGCAACAGCGACGTCATCACCTGCACAGGATGATATCACAATCGGTTTTCCAAAAACTTTGCTATTTTTCTTTTTAATCTCGTGCGAAGAATGTGGTAGCGAATGTAACAGTCTCGAGTAGCGAATGTAACAGTCTCGAGTAGTGAATGTAGCGCTAAGAGTTGCAACTGTAGCGTTTGTGTAGCGAATGTGCTATTCACATCTCTAACCCTAACCCTAAACCTAACCCAACCCCAACTCCAAACCCAACCCTAATCCTAACCCTAACCCTAACCCTTACCCTTGTTTCTTCTATTGGGTGCTTATAGGTCCATTTGCATCCTTATGGGTCCTTATTAGCCTGTTTACATGTGCATTTTTGGGAGCCAGTTCTTAGTTCTAGTGCCTGAATTTTGCTGAGTCACACACAAAAAAGATTCTGAATTACGTTTCTGAATTAGGAATTGTGTGTGACTCAGCAAAATTCAGGCACTAGAACTAAGAACTGGTTCCCAAAAGTGCACATGTAAACAGGCTATATATGTTTTTATAAATTCCTTTGGGTCCTTATGGGTCCTTATGGGTCCTTATTGGTCTTTATAGGTCTTTATAGGTCCTTATAGGTCCTTATAAGTTCTTGTGGGTCATTATGTGTCCTTATGGGTCCTCATTGGTCTTTATTGGTCCTTCTCGGTCCTTATAAGTCATTATGTCTTTTTAGTGGTCCTTATGGGTCCTTATGTGTCGTTATGGATCCTTTCAGGTCCTGATGGGTTCTTATTGGTCCTTATAAGTCCTTAAAAGTCTTTATGCGCTTTTAGAGGTCCTTATGGGTCTTTATGGGTCCTTGTTGGTCCTTATAAGTCCTTATAGGTCCTTATGCGTCCTTATGAGTCCTTATGGGTCCTTTTGGTCCATATAAGTCCCTATGCCTCCTTATGCGTCCTTATGAGTCCTTATTGATCCATATTGATCCTTCTAGGTCCTTATTAGCCTGTTTACATGTGCATTTTTGGGAACCAGTTCTTAGTTCTAGTGCCTGAATTTTGCTGAGTTACACACAAAAAAGGTTTGCTGAGTTACACACAAAACCTTTTTTGTGTGTGACTCAGCAAAATTCAGGCACTAGAACTAAGAACTGGTTCCCAAAAATGCACATGTAAACAGGCTATATAGGTCCTTATGCATCGTTATGGGTCCGTATGGGTCCTTATTGGTCTTTTTAGGTCCTTATGTGTCCTCATGCGTATTTATGGGGCCTTATGCGTCTTTATGGGTCCTTATTGGTCCTTGTAGGTTCTTATATGTCCTTATGCGTCCTTATTAGCCTGTTTACATATGCACTTTTGGGAACCAGTTCTTAGTTCTAGTGCCTGAATTTTGCTGAGTCACACACAAAAAAGGTTCTGATTTACGTATAAGAGCCTTTTTTGTGTGTGACTCATCAAAATTCAGGCACTAGAACTAAGAACTGGTTCCCAAAAGTGCACATGTAAACAGGCTATATAAGTCCTTATGGGTCCATCTTGGTTCTTATAGGCCCTTATATGTCCCTATAGGTCTTTATGCGTCCTTATGAGTCCTTGTGGGTCCTTATGTGGCCCTATTGGTCCTTTTAGGTCCTTACGCATCGTTATGCGTTCTTATTGGTCCATATAGGTTTTTGTAAGTATATTTGCGTCATTATGAGTCTTTGTGGGTCCTTGTGGGTCCTTATTGGTCTTTATAGGTCTTTATAGGTCCTTATGCGTCCTTGTAAGTCCTTAAGGGTCCATAATGGTCCTTATAGTTCCTTATAGGTCCTTATGCGTTCTTATGGGTCCTTATGGGTCCTTATTGGTCCTTTTAGGCCCTTATACGTCTTTATGGATCCTTATGGGTGCTTATGGGTCCTTATTGGTCCTTTTAGGTTCTTATAGGTCCTTATACGTGCTTATGGGTCCTCATGGGTCCTTATGGGAGCTTATGGGTCCTTATTGGTCCTTATAGGTCTTTATGTAATCTTACGTATCCTTAAATCTCATTATGGGTCCTTATAAATCCTTATACGCCCTTATGGGTCTTTATGAGTCTTTATGGGTCTTTACGGATCTTTATGGGTCCGTTTGGATCCTTATGAATCCTTATGGGTTTTCATGTGTCCTCACGGGTCCTTATGTGTTTTTATGCGTCTTTATGGGTGTTTATCGGTCTTTATGTGTTTTTATGGGTTCTTGTAGGTTTTTATTGGTTTACATGTGTCACTATGTGTCCTTCCCAAGCAACAAAAAACGTAAATAAAACGCTGCAGAAGCTTTTGTTTTGGTTTAAAAAAAAAAACGTTTCCTTTTTTTGTTTTCACAACTTTCTTTTAACGTTTTTGCTGAAACCGAACCTTCGAAAATAGGTATATTTTTGGTTTGCATGTCAATGTTTTTCAGCAATGTTTTTAAAATGTTTTTTTAACGTTTTTGCTGAAATCCAACTTTTGAAAAATTGTTTTAATTTGGTTTCCAAATGAACGTTTTTAGTGTAAGGTTTTTAAAACGTTTCTTTACGTTTCTCTAAATCCGAACTTTTGAAAATACGTTTAGCTTTGGTTTCCAAATCCACGATTTTGGCATAAGGTTTTTAAAACGTTATTTTTTACGTTTTTGCAAGAACCAAATTTTAAAAAATATGATTAGTTTTCACTATTAAAATAAAGTTTTTCAATAATACTTTTGAAATGTTGTTGTCATGTTTCCAATAAAGCCAACTTTTTAAAAATACGTTTAAGTTTGGTTTTCAAAATGATAATTTTAAAATGTTTTTTAAATGTTGTTTTTACGTTTTAGCTGAAACTAACTTTCAAAAAATGCCTGTTTTGGTAGTTGAAACAAAGTTTTGATTTTAGTATATTTGAAAATCTATTTTTCCACTTTTCTGGAAGCAAATTTTTTAAAATACGTTCACTTTTGGCTTTCAGAATACAGTTTTTAGCGATGTTCCTGAAACTTTTTTGAATAAAACCAAATTTTTTGAAAATACGTTAAGTATTTGTTTGCAAATAACGTTTTTTAGTGATGATTTTTTTGCTTTACGTTTTAGTTGGAACTAATGTTTTTAATAGTACGTTTATTTTTGGTATTTGAAATAAATTTTTAATTTTCAAATTGTTCCAAGGCTTTATTTTTATGCTTTGCTGGAACCAAATTTTCAAGACCATGTTTTGAAAATTTGACTTTTAGTGATAACGAAATAACGTTTTCAGTGATGTTTCTAAGACGTTGTTTTTACGTTTTAGTAAATGCAAATTTTTCAAAAGTAGTTGAATTTCAAAACGTTTTTATTGGTGAGTTTTAAAGGTTGTCTTAGCGTTTTAGTATGAACTAACTTTACGTTGCTCTTTCAAATTTTACAACTAACATTTTTATAAATTTTTAGAATTATTGTGATTTTACAAGTAACATTTGCGTAATTATCATTCAACGTATAATTTTTTTTTTATTACAAAATTACGAGAAACTTATTAACTAGTAACGCTTTTATAATTTTACATGAAGATATATTGCATTAACCGCTTTAATCATTTTTTGCATCTCTGGTTTATTTTTTGCTTGTGGATTTTTACCATAATATAAATTTATCGCTTTATTATGTGAAGAAGAATTTTTACTTCGCGATCCATAAATCAGGCTAAAGTCTCAGCTAATTCAAAATACACAGGGACGTGCGGTCATGGGAAGCAGGTGAGGCCGTGCATCACCTGCAGAATTGTACAAAGGAAAATAAAAATAAAAGTAAATAAATTAAAATAAAATGCTTTTACACAAATCAAAATATTTATCAAGAACGTGATTAAATTTTGATCATATTTACTTTTTTTGTATATTCACTGCTTTTATGTTATGTTTTTCGCATTCAAACGCCCAAGCTATTCGGTGTAATTGCTATCTCTACGGCGTGCCGTTGAGCATCGCTTCAAATATGCGAAGTGATGAGGCACTGTCGATAGTGCGTCACTTCAACCAAGCAAATTTTAATATACGAACCAAAAACATTCCTTTTTTTCTAAGAAAAATCGCGGACAACACATAGGCCTGCCTAGTGCTTTTGAATCTGATTTTGCGGCGAGCCTCAAATATGACGTCATAAAATGAAGAAAAGTCGAAGAATTTTTTTTGTAGTCTTTCGTTCATTGTGAAATTGAACAAGTTACTTTTGTAGCGAAATAAAAACAATTTAATACGAGGAAATGAACTAAAAAGGAAGAAAATTTAAGTCTCAAAGCTGAGAGACTAATCTAAACTAAGTTTTGTATCTAAACTTGAAATTATACCTAGAAGAAAACCAATTTGAAAGATTTGCTCGAGACATCAATATGAAAAAATCCCTCATTTCAGAAGGAATAGAACTGTACTCAAGAAGAGTGGTTGCGCCAAAAAAATCGTCACTTTTGCTTTCATGTTTTTAAGAAATAATAACGCACAAAAACTTCATATTAAAAAAGAGTGAAAAACCGCTAGAAGTCGCGTTTAAGCAAGCAAGTTACAGTAAACACTTCTTTGAAAAAATTGCCTTGTGTTCTTTCTGAATCAAGGTTCGTTCTGTTTGAAAAAACCAGAAACGATCAATCGAAACATACAAGCTTCTATTGCGACCATGCAAAAATTCATGAAAATTTATAATGGAAAAGAATAGCATAACAACAAAATGATTTGGCTTTACAGTAAAATAAATATAAACAAGAGCATATTGTGCCTATCACGAAATATTTGCAAATGCCGGAAGAACTGATTATGAACATTAACCTAAGTATTCAGTCCGAAAAAATAGTATTTGAGCTTAGACGATCTAAAGTTAGAACTTGGTCTGTCCAGAAATATTTCATGATTTTCTGCTTATATTAGATTAGTGACAAACTCCCGAAGCAATGGGACAAGGTCGAAATTTTAATCAGCGGCAGCTAAGAGCTTCAACTCCCGGCTTCTGCAATTTCCAGCGAATAAGGGCTCCTCCCCATGAACACCGTTTGCAAGACACCAATAAAAGTTAACCATGATTTCAAACTCACACTCAAAGCAAAACTTGGGTAAGCCTAATGCTGAAAGATAAGTATATAACTCTTAAAAATAGTATTTAAATAAAACAATCATAATTCACACCTAAACTTACGTGAAAAAAACATTTTCAACTCAAAACAATCATAGATTGTGCAAATAAACGTGTTTGATCATTTCTAAGCGAAAATTTTAGATTCATCTGTTCAATTCAGCAACAAATATCAAATTTATCAAGATATTCTTAGTCATATGAGCAAAATTATTGAAAGCAAAAAATCAGAGCTGGAGTCCTCGAGGACGTCCTTGGCCTTGAGGACGTCCTCGAGGACACATTTTGAAGTCCTTGGCCTCGAAGCCTCAAGTCCTCGAAAATTGCCCTGTCCTCGGCTCGAGGACAGCACTATTTTTTGAACAGTTGAAATTTCGTTGTAAAACGCCAGAAACCTAGCGGAAAATTTGCAAACACCTTTTTTGTTTTCCTCACTCGGAGCATAGGCGTAGGCAAGGGTAGGGGGCAGGGACCCTCCCAATTAAAATTTCAACAATGAAAAAAATGTGACAAAAAGCCTATTGTTTCTTCAGTTTCAGTTTCTTTTTAGCATTTTTCGCTGACAACAGGATAACTAATTAACAAAATTGAAGACCAAGGGCGCCGGGTCCCCCTCAATTCAATTTTTGACAGCCAATTTAAACGTATAACCCGGAGAAAATGGATAGTTTTGTCCTAAAAGTTGTTATCTCAGGCTCACATCTAGCCTTTTTGTGAACGTAATGCATTAATCAGGGCCGGATTTACCATAATATGACACAGTACCAGCTAAGGGCCCCGAGCTGAAATCGTAAGACTTTTTTATTCTTCACCTATATTTGGCAGAAAGATGTTGCGAAAATCTCCAAACTGCCAGGGGCCTCGCGCGATGTAAATCCGGCCCGGCAATAACATGGTTGGTAGACGTAACCATCTATTGTACCATTTTTCAATAACAATTCAGTATTTCACCTCCAACCTCGCCGGTTTTTACGCACAAAATACTTTTAAAAAAATTAGCTATGGAAAATGCTGATTGAACGAATCATTGAACTTCAATTGAGGGTCCTGGGCCCCCTAGCGAACATGTACTCCTATAACTGATTATTTTCATAACAAAACAAAAATCTCTAAGGAAAATCTTCGAGTGGATTATTATTTACTGCTAAAATGTAACCAGAGACAATGCACCTTACTTCCCACTACATGGACCAAATCACTTACAATTAAAATTAAACTCTAAAATGCAAGATGTTAAACGTGTTTTGGACTTAAATTGCAAGTCGTAATAAAAATAAATAAAAAAAGTATAATAAAATAAAAATAATAAAATACAGTAAAAAATAATAAAAGTAATAATAAAATAAAAAAGGAGGATTATACAATTTAATTTTTTCAATTGGCTTTCAAATGTCAAAAATCTAGTGCTTTCAAATGGCTCTGATAACACTTGCGAAATGAGATCCAATGGCATTAAAATACAGTAGCTTTTTTTCCAAAACATTACAAAAAATCGCCCAACGGCTGGGGGCTTAGCCCCCATACCCCCAAAGCCTACGGCGGCCGGGGGCCCCGCCTCCAAACCCCCGTCTGTGATACATTTGAGTAACACAAGCTTTCTCAAAACGTTACCAGAGTTAGATATTGCATTTTTCAACTATTAGTTTAAGCCCTCTTCCTTTGCAAAATCCTGGTTACGTGCAAACATGCAACAACGATTTCAGATCTTCAATCCTACGATATCTTTGCCCCACAAAAACTTCCTCTTTGGAAACATTTTGATGACGTCATTTCATGTGATTTGTGGCTTAAGCCTCCCCCAATCAAAAATTTTGGGTACGCCAATGAATTGGAGATCGCCTGAAAAAAATTTTTGAACACCTTTTTTTTAGAGAGCACTTGCCCCTGTGTCCTTGGTCCTTGTCCTTGGCCTCGAGCATTCCTGTCCTTGGCCTTGAGAGGTTCTGTCATCGGAAAGGCTGTCCTTGGCCTCGAGCCTTGTGTCCTCGACTCCACCTCTGCAAAAAATAACTAAACCATACCAACTTACATAATAGTTTGTATCAAAGTCATCTGATAACAACTTTATAGCAAACTGTGACATTATTTTGACCATTCTGCAAATTTTGATTGTTTCATTCAGCCAAGTACAACACAATAAACAAAAACGTTAAGAAATGACCTGTATTTGTCAAAAGTTCGAATTTTGAGTCAAAAATTTATATTTCAATCCGTAATTTTCATGAACAACAAAATTTTCAACACAAGACAATCATAAACCATGCAAATAAACGTGTTTCATTATTTCAAATCCAAGTATTTTGTTTTAGCCGTTCAATTCAGCAACAAAAACCATTCTTATGTGAAATTTCTCTATCATTTGCGCAAAAGTTTTGAAAGCGAATATACATTGACCTACACCAACTTACCAATTCTACATCAGCGTCATCTGATAACAACTTAACAGCAAACTGTGACATTATTTTGACCATTCTGCAAGTTTTGGTCGGTTTCCATCAACCATATACAGCACAATGGACAAAAACGTTAAGAAATGACCTGCATTTGTCAAAAGTTCGAATTTTGAGTCGAAAAATTACATTTCAATGCGTAATTATCATGAACAACAAAATCTTCAACTCAAGAAAATCATAAATTGTGCAAATAAACGTGTTTCATTACTTCAAATCCAATTCGAACTTTTGAAAAATGCAGGTCATTTCTTAACCCTATTCGGCCCAGGAGGGGATCGATTAGCTCCCCCCCTTCACTTATTTTGAAATTTTGTTATGAAGCAGTCAAGCCACAATAATCAAATTTCTTGACTTTTCCTAAAATTTACTGCTTCAACTTTCATTTGTAAAACCATTGTCGTATGACAACGAGATTCGGAGTTATTAAACGTTTCTCAAGGTCGACCCTGCGTTTCCGGCAAAATTTTCGAAAAATTAATTTAATCCTGTTAGTCCTAATTGTTCTTTCGTAATTAATAACTTTACGCTTTTTCGAACGTAACTCCAGTGACCACTTGAACGGCTTTTGTTGCTATCGATGTTCTAAAAGAGCTGTGACAATAGATTTTCATTTACTAGTTTGCCTGAGGCATTATAATTTTCATTGTGATTTATAAAGCTCACAGCTGAATTTCTGTGAAAATTTTGTATAATTTTACCAAATTTCAAACTAAGCTTTATTTTTAGCATTTCGCTAATAAGTAAGAATTGCGATTTAGCAAAATAAACGTATTTATTGATAAAAGATTTGGAGGCCAACATAAGCACAAATCCTTTTTTTTTGCCTGTATTTTTTTTTCACGTTGCTGATATACGAGTAGTACAGTAGCCAAAAGTGTCCATAAGTTATCAAGTGTGTGGCATGCAGCATGAATTTCGGTAGTCTTTATGTTCGAAACTTGATTTTGGTGATTAAAAAAAAGTAAAAATGTCGCAAATTTTAAATAAATCTTTAGTTTTTGCTAAGTAGCAGTATTAGCAGAAAGATGTTCATTTCATTTCTCACAAAAACATACGCATAATTTTGACTGCCTAAGATTTTTTCATGAAGTTCAAGTGATAACATTCAAAACAGAAATTTGCCCGAGTGTCTTTGCGCGTGACGTAGCAGCACACTGACAACTTCATTGTGCGCATTCGCTTTGTTTTCACCAAATTGCAACATTTCATATACCTTTGCGATATTCAATAACATTGCAAGAAGTAGAGAGTTTTGATAATACTTGTTTTGGAATTAATATTTTCAATTTTTACCTTTTTTGTTATTCAAGGTTATTATTACTCAAGACTTTGCGTAAAAAATGCTATTCGAAGCAATACCCAATAGCTAGCGTAAAATGTTACCAATTTTTTATAAAATTCACATCAAACTAAACAATTTTTGGGTATGTACAATGTACATTGTAAAATGTGCTATATTCATGTGGTATATTCTACTTGCTACCGCATTTACTTTCGTATTAGATGCTACTACAGGCCTACAGCATGGCATACTGTTGCAGATATTACTGAGTTTCACATTGATTTTTCATTTGTGGTCTATAATGGTAGGTGGCAACAGTGGCAAGCTGAATTTGAAAAATTTATGTTGTTTCGTTACATTTCAATTTTCGGTTTTATGTGAGTACATTCACAACCAACAAAAATTATGTTTGTAGATACAAAATATAAAAACGGAAAGCAAATTCTCTACTAACAGACTTTGCGAGTAACAATCCGATTAGCTGACCGTTTAGTAGATGAATTTATACTGATTTTTTTTGTGATCACAAATAAGATATCTAAATTCACTGATGTCGTTCGCAAATTTTTAATGTTTCTAATTTGCTGCAACTGTCTAACGGCTTTATCGCATACAAACAATACTGCTGGTTCTGGATGTGAGACCAGGGGCGTATTTAGGGGGGCATGGTGCCATGGTCACCCCCTTTGGGTTTTCAGTATAGTATAATTAGCATAGAATAGTACGCAAAATTGCGGCATGCCTCCCCCCATTTGTAATTTGGGCAAAAAGTTTGAGCACAAAAACGGACAAAATCTGACTAATAACCTTTTTTTTTATCTTCACCTAATTTTGGGCAGGAAAACGGACTGATTCTGAGTGGAGAAATTGTTCTTTTGGTCTTCATTACTCTCAAATTTCCTGGCACCCCCCCCCCCCCCCCCCTTTGAAAATTCTGCGTACGCTAGTGGTGAGGACAATAGGAGTAGAATAGCTTTGAAGATTTTGATCAAAGATGAGAACCGGCAAACAAATTTCTAGCCTTGGGATTATACTATCTTTTTTAATGTTTTTTCTAAACTTATTCAGCATTAATCCCAGTAACAACCAAAGTTTCCAACAATTTGTTATAAAGCCAACTCTGAAACAAAATCTGAAAGATTATCAAGACAAAATTGTTACGTTTGAGAATTAGACATTCTTTGTAGCATGATACGAATAGTGATAAAAAGAATGGATTTCGATTAGTTCAACCATTAATTGTAATTACAATGTTGGGAACAATTGTAATTTTTGCTTTTTAGTTCTGAAATCATTTGTGATAAACTGATAATACACTAGAAGGTAAGCCAATTGGGTACTATATAAGATTTTGGAAAATCTTAAATCAAATTTATAATATAAACTTAATATCTTATATTTTATATAAACTTGATCTCATATAAACTTCATAAAAACTGCAGAAATTTTGAATTTTTGAGAAAAAATTACTCTCCAATATTAGACAACGTAATCTTTCGCAACGTAAGCAATAAAAAAAATTTTATTCGGACGCCAAAACCTATTACAATACTCCAAATTATCCAAACTATTATTCTAAAAATTAACCAAGAATCCGAGTACCAAGTTATACCAATTTCTTTTTTTTCTTATAATTCAAAATACCGGGAAAAATCGTACAAAAATAGTTTGAAAAAATTAACATTTACTACACTCCGTGCGACACATTTTGAAAGTTTTTTTCGTAATTTCAAAGTAATTGCATTTTTATTTACCAAGTTGTATACATACAGTGAAAAAATCGTATTATTTTTTAGAAAAGGCTGTCGTTTGCCCACCTGTCTACCACACGCGGTGAAAGCTTCACACTGTCCATTTTATTGATAATATTTAGCCGGGAAGCTGGATGTAAATGCAAACTTTTTTCAAGTTTTGGTTTGACCAGAGCGGTAATTGAACCCAAATCTAGTGTATCAGCAGCAGACGCTCTATCCACTCGACTAATGATAAAAATGTTGTTATAAAAAAATTTTATGACAGTGTTGTTATGTACAGAATGCTATGCTGCACTTTTGACTAGGTTTAGCATTGCCAGATATCCTATATCGAGAATAAAACCCATAGTACATGTTTTCCAAGAGAAAACTCTTACTATATTATATTAGACTGCAGATCTTCAGCTTACCAAAAATTCATCAAAATTCAACCAATTTTATTGACGTTTGTTACAGCTGTGTTACATACATTTACACACAAAATGTAAATGAGAAAAATTAGTGGTTTGATGCTTGCTCTTTTATAAACTTTTGTACAAAAAATATCATATTTTGTAGTGTTTACCAAAAGGAACTACAAGAGTTACAAATATTCAGCTTGCAATTAATCCAGCAACAAGCTAATGTTTTAGGTATTTTAGCACAATAGAAATAATCTTTTAATTTAGTCCGTGATTATCTCTGAGTTACTGAATCAAACTCCAGCTGCGATGCCGCGTCACGGCAATCAAACGCTTATTAACATTATGCAGATAAAAAGCGAAGCGATCGCTTCTAATAGTCCTTGACTTATGTTCAAATTAATTGAAGATCAAGGTTGCAAACATAATGACAAAAAGTTTGGACTTTTTGTCAGAAAATTGAGCTTCTAGAGAAGCAAAAACGGATTTTTTAACTTTTGTAGTTCGGGAGTTATTAACGTTTGAATGTGTTGTGTCGAATCGATCCCCCCCTGGGCCACTAATCAAAAAATTTTGCCTGGTCCAAATAGGGTTAACGTTTTTGTCCTTTGTGTTGTACTTGGTTGATTGAAACCGACCAAAACTTGAAGAATGGTCAAAATAATGTCACAGTTTGCTATTAAGTTGTTATCAGATGACGCTGATGTAGAATTTGTAAGTTGGTGTGGGTCAATGCATATTCGCTTTCAAAACTTTTGCACAACTGATAGGAAAATTTCACATAAGAATGGTTTGTGTTGCTGAGTTGAACGGTTAAAACAAAATAATTGGATTTGAAATAATGAAACACGTTTATTTGCACGATTTATGATTGTCTTAAGTTGAAAATTTTGTTGTTCATGAAAATTACGGATTGAAATATAATTTTTCGACTCAAAATTTGAACTTTTGACAAATACAGGTCATTTCTTAACGTTTTTGTCCATTGTGTTGTACTTGGTTGATTGAAACCGACCAAAACTTGAAGAATGGTCAAACTAATGTCACAGTTTGCTATAATGTTGTTATCAGATGACGCTGATGTAGAATTGGTAAGTTGGTGTGGGTCAATGTATACTCACTTTCAAAACTTTTGCAAAGTGATAAGGAAAATTTTTACTTAAATTTGATTTTTGTTGCTGAATTGAACGGCTAAAACAAATAATTTGGATTTGAAATAATGAAACACGTTTATCTGTACGATTTATGATTGTCTTAAGTTGAAAATTTTGTTGTTCATGAAAATTACGGATTGAAATATAATTATTCCACTCAAAGCTCGGACTTTTCAAAACGACAGGTCATTTCTTAACGTTTTTGTCCTTTGTGTTGTACTTGGTTGATTGAAACCGACCAAAACTTGCAGAATGGTCAAACTAATGTCACAGTTTGCTATAAAGTTGTTATCAGATGACGCTGATGTAGAATTGGTAAGTTGGTGTGGGTCAATGTGTATTCGCTTTCAAAACTTTTGCGCAAATGATAGAGAAATTTCACATAAGTTTGTTTTTTGTTGCTGAATTGAACGATTAAAACAAAAAGTTTGGATTTGAAATAATGAAACACGTTTATTTACAAAATTTATGATTGTCTTGAGTTGAAAATTTTGTTGTTCATGAAAATTACGGATTGAAATATAAATTTTTGACTCAAAATTCGAACTTTAGACAAATGCAGGTCATTTCTTAACGTTTTTGTTTATTGTGTTGTACTTGGTTGATTGAAACCGACCAAAACTTGAAGAATGGTCAAAATAATGTCACAGTTTGCTGTAAACTTGTTATCAGATGACGCTGATGTAGAATTGGTAAATTGGTGTGGATCAATGCATATTCGCTTGCAAAACTTTTGCAAAGTGAATGGGAAAATTTTTTACGTAAATTTGGTTTTTGTTGCTGAATCGAACGGCTGAAACAAAACGTTTGGACTTGAATTAATGAAACACGTTTATTTGTACGATTTGTGATAGTCTTGAGTTGAAAATTTTGTTGTTCATGATAATTACGGATTGAAATATAATTTTTCGACTCAAAATTTGAACTTTTGACAAATACAGGTCATTTCTTAACGTTTTTGTGCATTGTGTTGTACTTAGTTGACTGAAACCGACCAAAACTTGAAGAATGGTCAAACTAATGTCACAGTTTGCTAAAATATTGTTATCAGATGACGCTGATGTAGAATTGGTAAGTTGGTGTGGGTCAATATGTATTCGCTTTCAAAACTATTGCACAAATGATACGGAAATTTCACGTAAACTCAGCAACAAAAAGCAAATTTATATCAAATTTTTTCTATCCATTGTGCAAAAGTTTTGAAAGCGAATATACATTGACCCAGAACAACTTAGGAATTCTACGTCAGCGTCATCTGCTAACAACTTAATAGCAAACTCTAACTCCAGTTTGACCATTTTGCAAGTTTTGGTTGGTTTCAATCAACCAGGTGGAACTCAACGGAAAAAAACGTTAAGAAATGACTTGCGTTTGTCAAAAGTTCGAGTTTTGAGCGGAAAAATTATATATTTCAATCACCAATCCTATCAAGACCAATATGGACCGATAAGGACCTATAAGAACGCAAAAGGACCTATAAGGACCTATAAGAACCAATAAGGACCCACAAGGACCCATAAGTACGCAAAGGAACTTTTAAAGACCTATAAGGACCAATAGGGATTCATAAGGACCCATAACAATTCATACGGACGCTAATAGCCTGTTTACATGTGCACTTTTGGGAACCAGTTCTTAGTTCTAGTGCCTGAATTTTGCTGAGTCACACACAATTCCTAATTCAGAAACGTAATTCAGAACCTTTTTTGTGCGTGACTCAGCAAAATTCAGGCACTAGAACTAAGAACTGGCCCCCAAAAATGCACATGTAAACAGGCTATAAATGACTTATTAGGACCTATGAGGACCAATAAAGACCCACAAAGACGCATAAAAACCTATAAGGACCCATAAAGACCACTAAGGACGCATAGGGACATATAAGTACCTATAAGGACCCATAAGGACGCATAGGGACATATAAGTACCTATAAGGACCCATAAGGACGCATAAGAACCCATAAAGACCCATAAAGACACAAAAGGACTTATGAAGATCTATAAGGACGGGTAAGTACCCATAAGGACCCTTAAGGTTCCCTAAAAACGCATAAAGACTTAAAGGATTTATAAGGACCAATAAGGACCCATAAAGACTTATGAGGATTCATAAGGACACATGAGGACCCATAAAGACGCATAAGGACTTATAAGCACTCATGAGGACCCACAAGGACCCATAAAAACGCAAAATGACTTATAAGGACCTAGAAGAACCGACAAAAAACTATAAGGACCCATCAGGACGCAAAAGGACCTATAAGGATCTATAACGACTAATAAGGACCCATAAAGACCCATAAGGACGCATATAGACCTATAAAGAGCTATAAGGACCAATAAGGTCCTATAAGGCCCATAAGAGCCCATCAGGACACATAAGGACGCATGAGGACCTATAAGGAACATAATTGACCCATAAGGACATACAAGGACGAATAAGGACCTATAAAGACCTATAACGATCAATAAGGACCCATCAGGACCCATAAGATCCGAGAAGGACGCATAAGGAAATATGAGGACCAATAAGGATCCATAAAGACCCATACGAACCCATAAGGATGCATAAAGACCTATAAAGATCTATAAAAACCAATATGGACCCATAAGGACTCATATAGCCTGTTTACATGTGCACTTTTGGGAACCAGTTCTTAGTTCTAGTGCCTGAATTTTGCTGAGTCACACACAAAAAAGGTTTTGTGTGTGACTCAGCAAACCTTTTTTGTGTGTGACTCAGCAAAATTCAGGCACTAGAACTAAGAACTGGTTCCCAAAAGTGCACATGTAAACAGGCTAATAAAGATGCATAAGGACCTATAAGGACCTACATGGACCAATATTGACCCATAATGACTTATAAGGACGCATAAGGATTTATAAGGAAATATAAGGACCAATAAGAACCATAATGACCCATGCGGACCCATAAGGACCCATGCGGACCCATAAGGATGCACAAGGACCTATATGGACCATAAGGACCCTCAAAGACCCATAAGGACCTATAAGACCCATAAGGAGACATATGAACCCATAAGGACCCTTAAGGACTTGTGAGGAACTATAAGGCCCAATAAGGAACCACAATGACCCATAAGAACACACAAGGACCAATAAGGACCAATAAGGACCCATAAAAACCCATAAAGTCAGGACACATAAGGTCCAAAAAGAACCCATAAGGACCGATAAGGACCCACAATTACCCATAAAGACCCATAAGGTCTCATAAAGACGAGGATCCATATGGACCAATAAAGTACCATAAATACCAATAAGAAACCACAAGGACCCATAAAAACCCATAAAGACTGATAAGGACCCATAAGGACTAGGATTCATATAAACCCCTAAGGACCAATAAAGAAACCATAAGGACCAATAACGAACCAGAAGGACTCATTAGAACGCATAAGGACCTATAAGGACCCATAAAGAACCACACAGACCCAGAACGACCAATAAGAACCATAAAGACCAATAAAAAACCAAAAGGCCCATGAGAACCCATAAGGACCGATAAGGATTGATAAACCTTTAAGGATACATAGGGACCCATAAAGACCCATTAGGACCAATAAGGACCCATAGGGAACCATGAGGAAGCCTAAGTGCGAAAAAGCAGCCATAGTGAGCCATAAGGACCCATGAGGACCCATAAGGACCCATACGGATCGATGAGGACCCATAAGGACCTATAAGGTTTGACAAGGATCCACAAGAATCCATAAGAACCCATAAGGACCAATAAGGACCCATAAGGACACTTAAAAATCCATAAGGACCATTAAGGACCCATAAGGACCCGTGAAGACCCACAAGGACCAAAATAGACCCATTAAGACAAATAAGGACCAGGACCCATGAGCACTAATAAGTAACCATGAGGACCAATAAGGAACCATTCAGACTTACAAGAACCGTAGGGATCCATAAGGACCAATCCGGTACCATACGGACCCGCAAAAACTCATAAAGACAAATAAAAACCCATAAGGACCACGACTCATACGGACCCATGAGGACTAATAAGGAACCATAAAAACCAATAAAGAATCAGAAGAACCCATGAAGACCAATAAGGAGCCAAAAGGAACAACAAGGAACCGTAATGACCAGTAAGGAACCACAAGGCCCCCAAAAAATCGTTAAAGACCGATAGAGACACATATGGACCCATAAGGACCCATTAGGATCAATAAGATACCATAAAGACCAGTAAGAAACCACAAGGCTCCAATAGAACCTTTAAGGACCAATATGGACCCAAAAGGACCCATAAGCACCCATCAGGACTAATAAAGACCCATAAGGACACCTAAGGACCCATAGGAACCCATAAGGACACATAACGACCCATGAAGACCCATAAGGACCCCTAAGGACACATAAAGACTATTAAGGACCCATAAGGACCCATCGAAACTCATAAAGACAGTTAAAGACCCATAAAAACCCATTAGAACCCATAAAGACCCATAAGGACGAGGACCCATAAGATCCAATAAGGAACCACAAGGATCCATACAAACCCGTAAAGACTGATAAGGACCTATATGGCCCCATAAAGATCCATAAAGACCAATAACGACACATAAGGACCCATAAGGACCCACGAGGACCAATATGGAACCATAAAGACAAATAAGGAACCATAAGGACCCATAAGGAACGGTAAGGATGAGGACCCATAAGGGCTCATAAGGACCAATAGGTAACCATTAAAGACCAATACGGAACCAGAGGCACACATAGGAACCCATGAGGACCCATAAAGACCCATAAAGACCCATAAAGACAAAGACCTAATGGGTCCTTATTGGTTCTTATTAGTACTTATGGGGCTTTATTTGTCCTTATGGGTCTTCATGGGTCTCTATGGGTCTTTATTGGTTCTTATGGATGTTTATGGGTTGTCAAAGGTCCTTATTGGTTCTTATAGGTTCCTATGTGTCCTTGTGGTTCATTATTGATCCTTATGGGTCTTTCTGTGTCCTCGTCCTTATGGGTCTTTATGGGTCCTCATGGGTCCTTATGGGTCCTTATCAGTCCTTGTATGTTCTTATGGGTCCTCATGGGTCCTTTTGGGTCCTTATGGGTTCCGATGGGTCCTTATGGGTCCTTATTGGTTCTAATTGGTCCTAATGGGGTTTTAAGAGTGTTTATGAGTCCTTATGGGTCCTTAAAGGTCCTTATGGGTTCTTATGGGTCCTTATAGGTCCTTATGTCTTCATGTGTCCTTGTTGGTCCCTATTGGTCTATATCGATCCTAATCGGTCCCTATGTGTTCTAATGGGTAATTGTGGTTCCTGATTGGTAATTATGGTTTCTTAATCGTCCTTATGGGTCCTTATTGGTCTTCATCTATATGGGCCTCTATGGGTCTTCTTGGGTCTTTATTGGTCTTTATGGGTCCTTATGGGTTCTTAAGTGCTCTTAGTGGTTCTTTTTTGGTCCTTATGGGTTCTTATGAATCTTTATGTGTCTTTATGTGTCCGTAAGGGTCGTTATGTGATGTTATGGATCCTTATGATTCCCTATTGGTCCTTATGGTTCCTTGTAAGTCCTCATGGTTCCTAATGAGTCCTGGTCTTTATGGGTCGTTATTGGTTTTTATGGGTCTCTTTGGGTCCTTCTTGGTCCTTGTGGATCTTTATGGGTCCATATTGGTCCTTATCGGTCCTAATGGGTTGTTATGTGTCCTTATGGGGCCTCGTCTTTATGGGTCCTTATGAATCTTTATGGATTCTTATGGGTCCTTATTGGTTTTTTTGGGTCCTTATGGGTCCTTTTGGGTTTTTATGGATCCTTGTGGTTTCTCATTGGTCCTTATAGTTCCTATTGGTCCATATGGGTCCTTACGTGTTCTCTTCCTTATGGGTTCTCATGGGTCTTTATGGGTCTTTATGGGTCCTTATGGGTCCTTATGGGTCTTTATGGGTCTTTATGGGTCTTTTTTTTTTGGTCTTTATGGGTCTTTTTTTTGGTCCTGTTGGTTACTATTGGTCCTTTATCGGCCCTATTGGTCTTTAGGAGTAATTATGCATTCTCAAGGGTGTTTATGGGTTGTTATGAATTCTTGTTGGTCGTCATGGTACCTTATTGGTCCTTATGGTTCCTTCTTTGTCCTCATGGGTCTTTATGTGTCCTGGTCCTTATGGGTCCTTATGGGACCTTATTTGTCCTTATGGTTCTTTATTAGTCCTCATGATTCTTCATGAGTCCTGGTCCTTATGGATCCTTATCGGTCTTTATGGTTCTTTATGGGTCCTTATTGGTCCTTATGAGTTCTTATGTGTCTTTATGGGTCCTTATGGGTTTTTGTGAGTTCTTATGGGTTTGGTGGGTGCTTAGTGGTCCTTATGAGTCCTTATGGTTCTAGATTTTTATGGGTTCTTATGGGCCATCGTGGGTTCTTATGGGTCCTTAAAGGTCATTATTGGTCTTTATGTGTCCTTATAGGTTCCCATGTGTCCTTGTGGGTCTTTATGGGTCTTTATTATCCCTGATGGGTTCTTATCAGTCCTTATGGGTCTTTAAGGGTCATTCATGGTCCTTATTGGTCCTTATGGTTTCTTATGAATCCTTATGGGTTCTTGTGGGTCATAGTGGGTCTATATGGGTCCTTCTTGGTCCTTATGGGTTTTTATGGGTCTTTATGGGTCCTCATATGTCATTATGGATTTTTAGGGGTCTATATGGTTCCTTATTTGTCCCTATGGGTCCTTATGGGTGCTGGTCCTTCTGAGTCCTTCTGGGACTTCATGGGTCTTTATGGGTCCTTATTAGCCTGTTTACATGTGCACTTTTGGGAACCAGTTCTTAGTTCTAGTGCCTGAATTTTGTTGAGTCACACACAAGAAAGGTTCTGCGACGTAATTCAGAACCTTTTTTGTGTGTGACTCAGCAAAATTCAGGCACTAGAACTAAGAACTGGTTCCCAAAAGTGCACATGTAAACAGGCTATATGTGTCCTTATGGGTCTTTAATGTTCCTTATGGGTCGTTTTGTGTTTTTATGAGTCCTTGTGTTTCCTCATTGGTCGTTATAGGTCCTTATGCGTCTTGGTGTATATAGGTCCTTATGGTTCCTTATGGGTTTTTATATGGCTTTATGGATTAACGACCCGTAAAAACCCATAAGAATATGTAAGTTCCTATAAAGACTTATAAGAACCCATGAGGACCAGGATCATTAAGGACCCATAAGAACCCAGACACATAAGGCCACATAAGGTTTCATAAGAACCCATAAGAGTTACTAAGAACCTATAAAGACCAGTAATAAGCCATAAAAACCCATAAGAACACCCAAGGACCATTAAGGATCGATAAGGATTCATAGGGATTTTAAAAGACCAACAAGGACCCATTAGGACCCATACGGACCCAAAAGGACCTGGACTCATAAGAACCCATAAGGACCAATAAGGACCCACAAAGACTCATAAGGACTCAAAAGAATGCATAAAGACCCATAATAACCCATAAAAACCAATATGGACTTATAAGAACCTTTGAGGACCAAGAAGAACCTATAAGGATCCATAAGGACCCATGAGGACCCATTAGGACCAAAAGAAACCAGGACCTTTGAGGACCCATAAAAACCCATAAGAACAGATAAGGACCCATTAGGATCCATGAAAACTCAAAATGACCATAACAACCTATAAGAAACCATAAAAACCTACAAGGACCAATAAGGACCTATAAGGACCCATAAGGACCCACACATACCCATAAGGACCCATTATAACCAGGATCCATAAGGACACATAACAACCCATAAGAACCCATAAGAACTTATACGGAACCTTAAGAACCTATAAAGACCCACCAGATTCCATAAAATTATATAGTGACTTATAAAGACCAATAGGACCCATAAGGACCCATGAAGATCCAAAAGAATTCATAAGGACCAATAAGGACAGCGATTCATAATGACTCAAAGTAACCCATAAAAACCCATCAGGACCTATAACGACCCATAAGGATGCATAAGTACCCATAAGAACCCATAAAGTCCAAGAGCCATAAAGAGCCATAAATACCCATAAGAACACATAAAACATATAAGGACCCATAAGAACCCACAAGGACCCTTAAGGACCTATGAAGACCATAAGGATTCATAAGGACCCATAAGGACCCACAAGGACCCACAAGGACCCATAAAGACCAATACCCATACAGATCCATAAAAATGCATACGAACACAAGAGAACATATAAGGACCCATAAGAACCTATAAAGAACCTAAAGAACCCATCAGAACCCATTAGGACCCATAAAGATCTATGAGAAACCATAAGGACTCATAAAGATTGATAAGGTAACATAAAGACCAAGACCCTTAAAGACACATAAGAACCCATAAAGACCAATCAAAACCTATAAGGTCCCTTGAGGACCTATAAAGACCCATTAAACCCATAAAGACCCATAACAATCTTGACCTATAAAGACACATAAAAACACATAAGAACCCACAAAAACTTATAAAGACCCAAAAAAACCTACTAGGACTCATAAGAACCCATATGGACCTACAGGGATCCATTAGAACCCATATGGACCCATAAGGATCCACACAAAACAGCAAACAAAGGGACCCATAAAAACCAATAAGGACCAATTAGAACCTATAAAAACCCATAAAAACCTGTAAGGACCCCTTAGAACTCATAAGGACCAATAAAAACCCATAGTACCCATTAGAACCCATAGAGACCCATAAGGATCCATAAAGACCCATAAGAACCCATAAGTACTTATAAGAACCATAAGAACTTACAAGGACCCATAAGAACCTATAAGAACCCATAAGGACCTATAAGGACCCATAAGAACTCATATAGCCTGTTTACATGCGCACTTTTGGGAACCAGTTCTTAGTTCTAGTGCCTGAATTTTGCTGAGTCACACACAAAAAAGGTTTGCTGAGTCACACACAAAACCTTTTTTGTGTGTGACTCAGCAAAATTCAGGAACTAGAATTAAGAACTGGTTCCCAAAAGTGCACATGTAAACAGGCTAATAAGGACCCAAAAGGACCCGTAAGAACCCAAAAGGACCTACTGCACCAATAAAAACCAATAAGACCAGGACACAAAAGGACCCATGAAAACCCAAAAGGACCCATATAGACCCATAAGAACCCATGAGAACCCATTAGAACCCATAAGAACCCATAGAGCCCAATAGAACCCATAGAGATTCATAAGGACACATAAAGACCCATAACGACCCATAAAGTCCAGGACACATAAGGACCCATAACAACTTATAAGGACCCACAAAAACTTATAAGAAGCATAAAAACTAAAAAAGACCCATAAGAACTTATAAGGATCTATAAGAATTTATAAGGATCCTTTATGATCGATAAGAACCCATAAAAACCCATAAGGACCCCTAAGGATCTATGAGGATCCATAAGGACCCTAAGAGATCAATCAAAACCCATAAGGACAGGGACCCATAGTGACCCATAAGAACCCATAGCAACCCAAAAAAACTTCCGAGGATCCATTCGAACTTATAGGGACCCTTAAAAACCCATAACGACCCCTAAGAACCCATATTGACCCATAAGGACAAATAAGGACCCATAAGGGCCAAAGAGGACCCCTATGGACCAGGAACCATTTGAATCAATAAGAACCAATAAGGACCCATAAAAACGTTTAAGAACTCACAAGAACTTTTAGGGACCCATAAAAACTTATAAGGAACCATAAAAACTTATACGAACCCATTAGGACCTAAAAAGACCCATAAAGACCCATAGGACCACAACATTTAAGGATCCTTGAGAAACCATAAGAACACATGAGAATGAATAAAAACCAATTAGAACCTACAAGGACCCATAAGAAATAATAAAGACCCATAAGACCCCATTAGGACCCATAAGAACCCATAACGATCCATAACGACTCAAGAAGACCTATCTTGACCCATAGAGACATATAAGGACCCATAAAAACCGAGACCTATAAGGAACCATAGGAACTCTTAAGAACCCATGAGAACCAATAACGACCCATAAGAACCCATAAGGACCCATAAGGACCCATAAATACGTATAAGGACTCATAAGGATCCATAAGGACCCACAAGGACCCTTAAGGACCTATATAGACCAATATAGACACATATGGACCCATAAGGACCTCAAAGGACCAGAACTTATACGGACACATTAGAACCCATAAGGACCCCCCATAAGAACTTATAAGAACACGAAAGAATCTATAAGGACCCATAAAAACCTATAAAAATCCATAAAAACCTATAAGGACCCAAAAGAACCTATAAGGAATCATGAGAACTTATAAAAACCCATAAAGACCTACAAGGACCAACAAGGACCCATAAGGACCGATAAGGACCGATAAGGACCCATAACGACCACGACCCTTAAGGATTGATAGGAACCCATAAGAACTCGTGAGACTGTATAATAATCCATAAAAACTTTTAAGAACCCATAAAAAACTACAAGGACCCATAAAAACCATAAAAACCCATAATAACCCATTAGGACCCATAAAGACCAATAAGGACCCATGAGGGCCCACAAGGACCCATCAGGACCCATCAAGACCCATAAGGATCCATAAGGACCAACCACATAAGGACCAATAATGACCGGGTCCCATAAAGTCCCATAAGAACTTATAAGAACCCATAAGAACCCATAGGGACCCATAGGAACCCATAGGGACCCATAAAAACCCATAAGGACCAGGACCCATTAGGACCCATAAGAACCCATAAAAACCTATAAGGACCCATAAGGACCTAAGGGGACCCATAAAGAACCATAAGAAACCACAAAGACCCATAATAACCAGGATTCATAAAGACTCATAAGAACCCATAAGAACCTATTAGGACCCATGAGGACCACGATTCTTAAGGATCGATAAGAACCCATAAAAACCCATGAGAATGTATAGAAACCCATGAGAACCTATAACGACCCTTAAGAAACTACAAAGACCCATAAGAACCCATAAGCACCCAAAAGAACCCATGGAGACCCACAAAGACCAATAAAGACTAATAAAGAACTATGAGGACCCATAAGGACCCATAAGGACCAGGACTCATAAGGACCCATGAGAACCAATACGAACCTATAAGGCCCATAAGGACCCACAAGAACCCATACAGACCCATAAGGACCAAAACCCATGAGGACCCACAAGAACTTATAGAGATTCATAAGAACCTATAGGGACTCATGAGCACACATAAGGACCCATAAGGACCTTTAAGGACCCATAAGGACACATACGAACTTATAAGGATTCATAAGAGCCTATAAGGACCAATAAGAACCTATAAAGACCTATAACAACCCATAACGACCCATAACGACCCATAAAAACCCATAAGGACCCGTAAGGACTCATTAGTACTTATAAAAACCAGAACCTATAAGCACCCATTGGAAGCCATAAGAACTCATAAGAACCTATGAGGACCCATAAAAACCCATAAAAATTCATAAAGACTTATAAGGACCCATAAAGACCCATAAGGACTCATAAGGACCAAGAAACTTAAAGCACATAACAACCCATAAGAACCCATAAGAACCCACAAGAACCTCTAAGGATCCATAAGATTGTATAAGAACCCATAAAAACCAGTAAAAACTTATAAAAAGGACCCATAATGCCTATAATGACCCATATGGACCAGGACCCATAAGGACCTACAAGAACTCATAAGGACCTATAAGGACCCATTAGGACCGATTAGGACCCATAAGGACTTATAAAGACCAAGACCCATAAGAACCTATAAAGAGGACCCATAAAGACGCATAAGGACCCATAAGAACTCATAAGAACTCATAAGGACCCATTAGGACCCATAAGGACTTATAAAGACCACGACCCATCAGAACCTATAAGGACCCCTGAGGATCCATAAGGCCCTATAAGGTCTAGGACCCTTAAGGACTCATAAGAACCCGTAAGAACTCATAAGAAATTATAAGAACTGAGAAGAACCGATACGGACCCATAAGAACCTCTAAGGACACATAAGAACCCATAAGGACCCATAGAAACCCAAGGACCCATAGAAACCCAAGGACTTATATAGACCAGGACTTGTAAGGACCCATAAGGACCCATAACAGCCCATAAGAACCCATTAGGACCTAGAAGGACTCATAATGGTAAATCTGGTCCTAGTTATTGCATCACGTTCATAAAAAGATTAGATGAGGGCCTGAGATAGCAAATTTTAGGACAAAAACTCTCAATTTCTTATAAGGTATAAATTTAAATTGGTTGGAAAACTTGAATTGAGTGGGGCTTGGGGCCCCTGGTCGTCAATATTATTCACAAATGCTAAAAGAAAGCGTTGTGCGCGAAAAATGCTTAAAGAAACTGAAACTGGAGACACAATAGGCTTTTTGCCACAGTTTTGTGATAGATAACATTTCAATTGAGGCGGGGTCCCCGAACCTCCTGGCTACGCCTATGGCTAGGGGTCCCAGGCCCCTTCAATTCAAATTCAATGACTTGTTCAATGAATATTTCCCCAGCTTATTTTTTCAACAGTGTTTTGTCGCGTAAAAACTTGCAAGGTGGAAGTGAATTGTTATTGAGAAATGTTACAATAGAATGATGGTTACACTCACTAACCATGTTATTGCCCGGGCCGGATCTACATTGCACAAGCCCTTGGCAATTTAGAGATTTTTACGACATCTTCCTGCCTAATATAGGTAAAGGCCAAAAAAAGTCTTACCAACTGAGCACGGAGCCTCTGGCACTCTGCCTTATGGTAAATCCGGCACCGGTTTTTGCATTACGTCCATAAAAAAGCTAGATAAGGACCTGAGGTAGCAACTTTTGGGACAAAAACCCTTAACTTTACCTGGATTGTACATTTAAATTGGTTAGTAAAAATTGAATTGAGAGAGAGCGGGCCCCCTGGTTGTCAATATTGTTGTTACTTACTGTTGTACGCGAAAAATGCTAAAAGAAACTGAAAAAACAATCGGATTTTTCGTCATATTTTTATCATAAGTAGCATTTCAATTGGGGTGATCCGGGTCCCCTGGCCCCATTCTGGCTACGTTTATGCTGTTAACTCTTAGTATATAAAGTACTGTAATTAAGTTACTTTTACTTTCTAAAAGTAACTTAGTTAGAGTTACTTGGGAAAAAAGTACAGTTACTAAAATCTTGTGCACCTACAGTCTGCTACAGTTAATTTGATTAACAAAATTTTGATCCTAATAAAGCAAGTGCTTGCTGATCAGGACGGTCATTTTTTTTATTTATCGTTATTTGTGCATTGTGGCTTGCGGGTTTTGCAACGCTTGATTGAGCAGTGATGGTGTAGTGGTAAGAGCGTCCTCCTTGTAGTCGGTAGACCGGGGTTCATTTCCTTGTCGAGCCATACCAAAAGACTTTAAAAATTGGTATTCACAGCTTCCCTGCTTGACGTTCAGCAATTATGGGACCGTGTGAAGATATAAAAGACCGTACGGTCATTTCACTGTCTCCTGGCCAAGGCAACTTGGCAAATAAATCAGTGAAACTGGAACTGATGTAATCGCGTGATCATGATTAGGTGTGTGAGTGCCTGTGCATCTAGCAATTGGCTTGCGCAGTGCATGCAGTTAATATAATTACCAAACGTAGTCCGGCATGCGTGTGCTGCCTCTAAAAAAAGTAACTGTAACTAGTAACTTTTACAGGTCTCATTTTGTAACTACGTACCGATTTCGTTACCGTTTCAAAAAAGTAACTAAGTTACCGCTACAGTTAGTCAAAAAGTAACTAGTTGCAGCAATTAGTTAGACACT
Organism: Trididemnum nubilum; assembly: GCA_963965965.1. NCBI lineage: Eukaryota > Metazoa > Chordata > Ascidiacea > Aplousobranchia > Didemnidae > Trididemnum > Trididemnum nubilum. The sequence goes on along the minus strand of OZ014488.1, from coordinate 40,091,955 downwards.
GCCACCTCTGGTCGAGCAATTGTGCTATTATCTTTTTTGTTTTCAAAGAATTTGTTATTTTTTCTAACAGCTAGTATAGTTTTTGGATGCCTAAGTCAGCATTGACTGACATAGGCTAATCATAAAATTTCCTAAATTAATATCAAATGTCATAGGCTAATCATCAAATTGCCCAAGTCCATCTCTGGACTTAGACATTTTTATTATAACAGCATAAAGCGCCCTCTGGTGGCAATTTTTGAAATTTGAAAAGTTTACAAGGTGCGCCTTTCCACGCTGATCATTTTGGTATGAATAACTCATTTTGCCCCAAAATCGACTTCGACATTTATTTTATTAGGCTGACGTTATGTCACTTACCACAAATTAAAAAATTGCCATTGATGCTGCCATTTTAGAACGTTACCACCCAGCTAGCTTCGACGAAATCTTTCGCCTTGAAAATACTGAGCCAGCTGGTTGATGAAAAAGTTGTCAATGTAATCGGGAAAGGATCAAAGTAAGATTGATTTTTTTTCAATGATGATGCATCTTTGATAACCTCCTGTGATAACCTAATCGTGTTCCATAAGAGCAAAGTTAGTTGCTTTCTAAGCTTGCGTGAATAAGTTTTGTTTTTTCAAAACTTATTTTTAGCTTTAAGCTTAGTTTTTGTTTTAATTTTGTAGCTCATGGTTGCGATGCTGGCGCTATGTTTAGGGAGAATTCAAAAATATCCTCGCTCATTATGTGGCAAAGGAGTGGGAAGGAACTCTGTAGCGTACAAAATGTCAACGCTGGTTGCACAAGAGGTGTTCGAGAGTTCATGGAAGTTTAACCAGCAGAGGGAAAGATTTTACTTGCAAAAAGTGCATCCCTGGCGGGTTATTTCAAGATGAAGATCAAATGATGAATTTGGATGGAGACAACATAGAAGTGGTGAGCAGGTTTTCTAACCGCTGGGATGTGTTTAGTACGGAAGGAGGAGTCAGGAGGCTGGAGAAAATTTTAAGAGGTTTTGAATGTTATATGCGGAAGAAGCATATCATTAAAGGTTAGAGCAATGCTTCTCAACCTTTTTATTTTTATAACCGTGGCCCATTTTGATTCTGAAAATTATCCATGGCCCACTCTCAAAGTATCGCTCAAGAACTTGACCCAAATTTTCCAGCCAAATTAGTTTTGAAGTAAATTGAACACGATTTTTCCGGCCGAAAACAGGTCATCTCCAAAAAAAAAAGGTCTTCACCAAAATTCAAGCGTTTTTTCCGGTCGATAACTAGTGATCTCCAAAAAAAGAAATGTTCCAACACGACTTTTCAGAATACGACTTTTACCAAAATGCTCTGTGGCCCACTGCAAAATGGCCCTGTGGCCCACAGGTTGAAAAGCAATGGGTAAGAGACACCTTATGCAAAAGTCATATGAGAAGTGCTTTAACTTATGATGCTGAATGTTGGGCACTGAAGTTGCGAATGCTAAAGTGGAAAAACCTCGAAAGGTAAAATAAACAATGAGAAGATTCGTGAGATGACGGGTGTAGAGAGATTGGAAGAGTTCTGAGAGAGCAAGGGAGGGATGGTAGGAGCATGTGGAAAGAATGGATGAAGAAAGAGGCCCAATAAAGGCACTGCGCTTAAAAGTTAAAGGGACGAAAAAGGAAGACCGAAAAAGAGGTGAAAAGAAGTGCTGGAAGGTGACATGATTACTAGAGGTTTGCTAAGGTTGGATGCACAAGATCGAGAAAGATGGCGACTAGGCTGCAAAAACCATCTGACCCCTGCGTGCGGGGAGCATCTGCTGGCCTCCAGGAATAGAAGGAAGCATACTCCTTGACAAAAATGATGATGATCCTTAGGTGAATCCGCACCCGCTTATAAATTTGGAGTTGGCCAATGATTATTTTCTCAGTTTTTCGTTTGACTTGTACTCGAATAAATTTGCTTGTCCAAAGCCACCAAGCAGTGGTAATTATTGCTATTCCTCTTATCCACAGAAGCAACAACGTGATCAGCGTGTGGTTTAAACCCAAAACAATGAGAATCAGCAATCGGCCACGTTGCTGAACAATGGATTTTTGCACTGTTGTTTGATATGGTTAAAAAAAAAAAAAAAAAAAATTATGGTTAAAAAAACAAGTGTCTTATTGCAGAAGCTTGCTTAAAGCAGCAGGGCTTGTACTACTGTATGCTAACAAAAATGTAGATTGAACTTAATACAACTTGTTTTCCGAGTTTTTCAAATAGATTCTTGTTTTGTTAATTGAAACCATTTTAAAGCCTTAGCGGCCTCTGGCTTTCGGGAGAGACTTCCCCTGCGCCGAGATCAAAGTGTTTTTTCTTCATTTTCATTTTGCAGAATGACGAGAAAGGTTGACCGCAGCCGACTCAAGGTCGTCTTTGAACGCGATGTCGCTCACGACGGTAACAATTAGCAGTTACAGCGAAACGACAACGATGAAGCTATGTATTTAGGTAGAAAATTTACGAATAGTGGCGCTGTACCGCCTGGGGTGCCAAAACCCGGGGGGATATATTACCCCAATAATTTGACTGTATCCCCCCAATAATTTGAGTATGGTCTACATCTGCATCCCCTAAAATAATTTGACTCTGGTGTGCATCTGAGCGCAGGTCTCCACCTGACTTCGGGAAAAAAGTGTTCCATTCAGTAGCGTAGCCAGGGGGAGAGGGGGGCTATAGCCCCTTTCCCCCGCATAGGCCTGTCAACCAAAATGCAGAATAAGAAAAATACCACGTTTTTAGCTTTTTAGCTTTTCTGAGACTGTTGTTTGTGCTGGAATGGACTAAAAAGTGATTTAAAGCATCTTTTGAAACATATATTCAGAGGGGGGGGGCTAATTTGTCAAAAATAAAAGTCACAAATCAATGAAAACTTCGAAAAATGTCCAAAAATAAGCAATCAATTTTGATCGCTAATGTAAAAATGCCAAACATAAGTTTTATCAACAAATGCTTAGTAGAGTCGGAGCGGTGAAGACCTGGGCGTTCCTTCCAGGACACATTTAATATCTAGTTATGGGTCACTCTGTAACACCTGGTACTGAGCCATATGGTAAATCAGACTCTGGTTATTGCATTACGTTCATAAAAAAGTTAGATGAGGGCCTGAGGTAGCAACATTGAGTACAAAAACCCTTAATTTCACCCGGGTTATACATTTTAAATTGGTTGGCAAATTGAAGTGAGGGGGCTCGGGCCTCCTGGTCGTCCATATATTATTTTTAATTACTGTAGTACGCGAAAAATGCTGAAAGAAACTGAAGAAGCAAGGCTTTTTTGTTACATTTCGATTGTTGTTGTTGTTGTGGCGCATATTTATCCTCCTGTCACCGGACAGCGTCAGAAGCTAACTTGTTGGACGATCCGCACACTTTTCATTACCAGGACTACATCGTGATTGGAGGAATCCGCACCTGCTTAGGAGTTTCCGATGATCCAATGTTCCTGTGGATTTCTTCGAATTCTTGTCCACTAAATTTGCTGCTTGTTCGAAGCCACCAAGCAGAGATAATCATCGTAAAGCGTCTTATCCAAGGACGCAACAGCGTGACTAGGGTGCGGGTTGAACCCAGATCATTCGATCAGGGTTGTCGTAAAAACGACGCCTTTACCTATTCGGCCACGCTGCCGACAATTGGGGGGAAGGGGGGCGGGTCCCCCTCTGGCTACGCCTATGAGAACAATACTCATGTTTACAGAAAAGTTATTGCTGCATAAGATTAGATTTTTTCGTATTCGGAACATTTGCCTTGTTATTTTCAACAATCTGTAAAGCATACCGCATTGTTTTTCCTTTTAAAAGCAGTTTGATTTGAGCGGTGGTGGTGCTACCCAACCTCTTCCGAAGGATGGAGAAGCAAAGGAACTTCACGGAGACCCAAGCAGTTCAACCACACGCCAGGGTGCAAAGCAAAAGATAGATTTGCGTAGATGCCAAGAGGCAGTACAGTCAAGAAAGAGATGATTAGGGTTCTGTAGGTGTACTGTTCACAGGCGCTGCAGGAAAAGTTTTTGTTAATTACTGACTTACGACGTAGTAAGAAGGTTTGATCATGGAAGCAAAGGCGGAAAGCTCAAAGCATATTGGGCGTGAGTGGACCAATTTCTCCGGAGAAATTGTACGAACAGGATAGTTGCGATGGGAGGGAAAAAATGATATCTTCATTTGTGATACTGGGTGTAACGGGTTTGGCGATAGCTGAGAGAGGGAAAAGGGATCATCGTGGTAGCCAGGGAGGCTCCAGCTTTGGGAAGAGAATCAACATGCTTATTTCCAGGGATAACAGCATGACCGGGGATCCACTGGAAGTTTTAAATGGCACTGTTGAAAAGTGATAAAGCATGAAATCAGACATTTTAGTGGGCTCTTGGCCAGAAATGTAAAAGGGCCATAGAAAGTAGAGAAAGAGCCGATTGGGAGTTCGTAAAAAAACATACTGAAAGTGGAAAGTCGTCAAGTGGTTGTTACATCAGACAAATCGGTGCTCCAAGAAAAGCGTTTCAGCTGTGAAACTGGAGGCAATTAGTCCAGCAGAGAAAAAGAGTCGAAGGTATTGCATTTGGAGTACATGGCATACATTCCAGTGCCACCCATCTAATTAGGAAAAGGACAGATCTATACGCCCATACATACGCATCTGAAGGAGGAAGAGTAATCGATTCTTGGCGCATTCAAGATGGAATGAGCTAGAACCACATGACGGGTCGCCGTTTTTTGCTTTGGAATCATCAAAATGTCGCAACTCACTTAGAAAAAGCACTGTAATAAAAAACACCCATAATAGCCAAATAGCATGAATTGCTTCTGACGAGAGGATGGTTGCTTGATTTGATGACCGTCACTTCGAAACTTCTCTTCGCCAAAGACACGTCTTAGCATACCGGTAAGTGGTTTTCGATTTCAAGTAACGACGATTTTAGGTGGTCACACAGCCTCCAAAAACTTCGCCGACCGGGAGAACTTTAAAATCTTTTACAGAAGTAAAAGTTGACGGATTTCCACACTTACTATCGCCTTGGCAAATTAGAAATCTAAAACACCCCGCCAAGAAACCCTAAGTATGGGAGAAAGCATCCAAACTTCATATTTCCAGCTTAAGCTATTATAAAGTTCTTGCTACACACTAGCATTCTTGCTACACATTAGCACAAGCTATAATAGCTTTCGTGGCACCATACGTGGATTAACTTACTCAGAGGCATATCGCTGTTTGTTATTACAAAGACTTTATTGATATCGAAAAAAATACGCGACAACACAAGAGCACCGGCTTTACTGCAAAACGTTGCTGCAAAATCCCAACTCAAATTATTTAAAAAGTAAACAACTCAGCACGTTGCGAACGCCGCAAAACACAAAAACTTCATAACTCGAAAGCCAGTTCATTGCAGCATAAGATTCATGAAACTCTTCCGGTCATGTTTAACCAAAACACGGCGTTGCAGCTGGGTATTTCTCCATTTAAAATGGTAAGTTAGGTTTTGTCCCACGAAATTTATCCTTTGAAAATTGTTAAAAATTGCATCTTATTGTAAAGCAATTAAGGTTCTTGGTTTGATTAGTTTAGTTGCATTGAGACTCCTGATTTCGTAATATTCACAATATGGGCTAAAAAAGCTAAGAAACTTAAGAACTAAAGAATTAAAAAACTTCAAAACTTAAGAATTTTTTGGAACTCAAGAAATTAGGAACTTAAGAACTGAAGAACTTATGAACTTGAGATCTTTTAAAAACTTAAGAATTTAAGAACCTAAGAATTTAAGAACTTGAGAACTTTTTAGAGCTTAAGAACTTAAGAAATTTAAGAACCTATGAATTTAAGAGCTTAAAAATTTAAGAACTTAAGAGCATAAGAATTTAACAACTTAAGAAGTTTTAAGAACTTTAGAACTAAAAAACTTTTAAGAACTTAAGAACTTAGAAACTTATAAACTTAAGAACTTTTAGGAACCTGAAAACTTAAGAACTTAAGAATTTAAAAACTTCTTAATTTAAGAACTTAAAAAGTTAAGAATTGATAATGACTCTAGAACTGAAGAACTTAAGAAATTAAGAACGTAAAAAGTTAAGAGCTTGAGAACTTTAGAATATAAGAACTTAAGAACTTAAAAACCTAAAAACTTAAAAACTTAAAAACTTAAGAACTCGAGAACTTAGGAACTTCAGAACTTATAAACTTGAGGTTTTTTAAGAACTTAAGAACTTCAGAACTTAAGAATTTCAAAACTTTAAAACTGAAGAACTTAAGAACTATAAAGATTTTAGGGATTCAAAAACTTAAAATCATAGGAACTTATGAAAAGAACAGCTTAGGAATTTTAAGAGCTTAAAAACTTAAGAACTTAAGAAATTGAGAACTTAGGAACGGAAGAACTTTTAGAAACTTAAGAATTTCTTAGAACTTAATACCTTAAGAACACAAGAACTTATGAACTTGAGAACTTAAGAACTTAGGAACTTAAGAATTCAAGAACTTTTAAGAACTTAGGAACTTAAGAATTTTTAAGAACTTATTAACTTAAGATTTTAAAACTTAAAAACTTAAGAACTTGAGAACTTGAAGACTTAAGAACTTTTAGGACCTTAGGAACTTAAGAAACTAGGAACTTGAGAACTTAAAAACTTAAAAAACCTAGGAACCCAAGAACTTTGAAGAACTTAAGAACTTCAGCACTTTTAGGAATTCATAAGCTTTTAAGAACTTAAGAAATTATAAACTGAAGAACTTATAAACTTAAAAACTTAGAAATTTAAGAACTTGAGAACTTTTAAGAACTTCAAAACTCAAGAACTTTTAAGAACTTTAGAACTTTAAACTTAAGTTTTTCAAGAACTTAAGAACCTAAGAACTTAAGAAGTCAAGGTTTTAAAAACTTAAGAACTTAAAAACTAAAGAACTTAAATACTTAAGAATTTAGGAACTTAAGAACTTAAAAACTTTTAGAAACTTACGAATACAAGAACTTAAGAACTTAAAAACTTTCAGGGACTTTAGACCTTAAGAAGTTGTAGGTTTTGGATGTACTGATCCAGAGGTTCTGATTGCATTTGCAGTTCTTGTCTTTTTGCCATATTATTATATTATAATAATGCGACTCGTAATAATTATATTAGCGAATAGTATTGCGACCTCGGTGAATTATATTTCCGCTGGATTTGATGATATTTCGCTATCACACGCAAAAACATAAGCTTCGGTAAATTTATTTGCTCGAGACCTGAAATAATATTATATCATAATTATCTTAGTTTTAAACTGAATTATCCAATTACAGGACCCTGACTACTACATTGCTTATGCCCTAGTGGCTACATATCTCCTCCCCAGGTTTTTTAATTTGATGGACGAGAATGGGGAGAAGACGTTAAATTTGAAAATCGTTAAAGTTCTGGCGAAAATTCAAGATCAAATATCATTCAATTTGCAATGTATGAAAATAGGTAAATAGCAATAAGATATATATGAAGTGGTTATAGACAACACTTCATTGCAGGATGTAAATACGAATGCAGCAAGATTATTATAAATGTCACACAAGCACAAGCGTAATCTGATTAACAAGTCACCGTTGTTTCTCTGCATGTTCAGCTGCAGGACCTTGCTCGGTAAATTTGCAACAGTTGAAGTGAAACAAATTTGCCTCGCCGGCTTAATATTTTTTTTGCATCGTGAGCCAGTGTTTGGCTTTCGGCTTCTGCGCCAGTAAAATTAAAAGTACACGCGAAAAAATTCATCAGATATAATGCGAGTATATGAAATGCACAATACGGATACATAAAATATATACCGGTACCGTCAGCTAAATTCAATCAAAATGTGTTGTTAATCACAAGCGAAAAGGGAATCTGCAAACGCTGAAAAAAATTCCGAAAGTGATTTCCATTTGCATACGACCAGTTACGCTTCCCTCACTTTGGGAAGAAAAATATGCGCTCGTCGGAGTCTGTGAGCTCTGGTTATTGCGCAAGGACAAGACCAGTGGTGGTCATTAGCATGGGCAAGCCGGGCGGTTGCCCAGGGCCCCCCACTTGATTTTGTGCGCTACAGGGCCCCTCCCAAAAAAGTTACGCAACATATGTTCCCCAAATTTTTGTAGCACATTTACACCTACTGTAGAATCTTTATTTGTACCGGCATTAAGGTTCAGGCATTAGGGGCCCTTTGTAGAGGGCCCCATTGGAGGCTCCTTATTTGGGGGGCCTTTACAGAGGGCCCTTATTGGAAGGACATTTTTGGAAGGGCCCTTACTTGTACATTCTTCTGCAAATAAGGGCCCCCTTTGTGGAGGGCTTTTTATGGGAAGCACATACAGAGGGCCTATTTGTGGGGGCTGTATGAAGAGGGCCCCTTTGTGGAAGCTCTATGAAGAAGACTCATTTGAGATCATGAGAGGGCTTTTTGGATAGTCTCATTGCAAAAGGCTTTTTTCGGCTATGGAAGAGGCTCAATGCAGGGTGCCTTTTTGAGGAAGGCCCCTTTGTAGAGAGCCCTGTTTGGATGGTGTTATGGAACCATGTTTACAACTTTGTCTCGATTGTAATTACGTAATGCTTTGTGACGTAACTGTTCACTGCTACTGCGCTATCGTATCGCTTTGTTTTCTGGGCTAGAGCTGCAGTCAGCCGTAGAGAGTAAACATAGACGTAGCGAATGTGCTTTCTCGTTCGTATGACATTGCCGGTGATGTTTTGCTCTAGTCTACCGTAAAAGTGTGTTAGTAGTACCGGTATTTTGACTGTTTTAGAGCTAACACTCATTCTATTTGAATAAGATTAAGACTACTGTAAGTTAAGTATTTCCAATAGCCTAGCTTATCGATAGATTCATTTCTTTGTCCTGAGTGTGAATTGAGCTTAAAGTTCAAGTTCAAGCTCGATTTATTATTTGTCGCTTACATGCAATAAAAGACACTTTTTTCACGACCGGAGACTGGAAGGGACCTATTACGGTCATCTAGTCAAACAGCCAAAGATACAACAGACGGTTTCTTTACAAAGAGCTCCTTAGACTAGCAGGACCCCATTTTGCAAAGGGCTCTTTACGGGGGATTTTTGCAGAGGGTTCTTTGTTGAGAGACACTTGTCAAAGGGTGGCTCTTCAAGTGTCCAAAAACGCCTATCCCAAAGCATTTGCAGGTTACCAGTACTGGATATCCGTTCACGGACATGGTACAAGCCGTAGGTTTGTCGAGCAAATGATCAAGAGTTAACGGTTTGTCGGTATGCAGTATGCTAGCCTTTTGACACGGTGCTTTTGAGCAAAAACATACTGTAAATAGTGGGTAACATCACATAATGAATATAAGTGTAGGTAAGGTACTGTAGCTCATAAACAGCCTTGCTAATCAAAAAGTTTGACGTCCTTCGTGGTCGACTCCTGGGAAATCATTACGACTTCCACTGGCCTCTGCCGCTGTGCAAGCCCTTAAGGTTTGTCCAGTTCGGCCAAGAGTCTTGTCAAGCAGGGGAATAACTTTGTTAGAGAAGCTGAGGGCTGCCGATAAGAGCTAAAAGCTCGAAACAGCGCTGTCCAGCTCTGTGCAGCCTTGGTAATGTTAGTCACATGTGTTCTGTGAGAATGATGCTATGCTGCTAGTTCTGCGTTTTTTGTTTTATGGTTCGTGGAAATCTACTGATAAGACTAACGGGCAATGTCACGTTGTAATAGTAATAGCCTATTTAATACAACAACGAAAGCAAGCAACATCTACAAGGCTATTTAGAACCGGTAGGCTATGTTCTTATTAAACAAATATCGGTACGAATTTGCATAAGAAACTATATTTGCCACAGTGTGAGTTAACAACGTTTACTTTAAAAGATTCGTATGCTTATTCCGTTATTGGCTTATTGCTTAATTTTAGTACCAATATTACCGACCTACACGGTTTAGAAATCCTTTTACACCATTACTGCTGAATGAGATGGTAGCCTACCAGTATGTTTATATGTTTAGAGTTTTGCATGTACAAGAACTTTAGTATGTTAGTACAGTTTTGCAATTTACAGCCGTGAAGAACGTATAAAAGCAGCAAAATTGCCTATCGTTATTGTGGTGCTGCTCTCTACAAGGATATTTATGTAGCTGCTGCATATAAGACTGCGTTTAGAAATGGATTTAGATATTAGCAGTGCTTAATTGATGCTATCAGCTTAGTAGATAACCGCATTTTAGAAATTTTTTGTTTGTGCTGTACAACGTGTGACATAGGCCTAAATCTCTTGAGCTTGAGCAATTTTTCCAATGTTCAGTGTTGTACCTAAAGTTGTACTTTTTTTAGTATTTCCCACTGTCAGTTTTAACTTTTTATTTTTTAGTTTCTGTCTTAGTTATTAGTATCTTTTTGACCTTATTTTTAGTTTCTTGCAAGAGCTGTTTTTTTGGTTTTTCGCTTTTGGGAAGCACAATAAGATGTACTATGTCAAAAGCATTTAAATTTAAGATGTTCAGTATGTTAACATATTAAGACTACTATAATCTAGTGTAGACTCTGCTACAGTCTACTGTACTTTCTGTTTTTTTATGAATATGTAATTATTATATTAGTTTATTTTTTGAGAAAAGCTAGTACCGTATTACTAGCCAAAATGCAAAATGGGATTGAGGGTGCAATGAAGTAAGTTCGTGGTTAGCTCTAATTCATGATGAGCTAGATCGTGTAGTAGTGACTTCTGTCTAATTTTTGCCCATTGCACTATTTTAGTTTTTATTCGGTATATATAGTAGGAATCAGTTAGTATTCATTACGCACCTCCCTCTCAGTTTGAGTGTTTATTAAGATTAAAGTATTCACTGCTCTTATATTAAGTCTCCAAATGCTTTCTTGTCAGCTTTTTTAGTTGCAAGGCAGCCAGTTAGGTGCTGAGTTTTCAAAGTGTTATTACTACGCGGTACTGTAACTTCAAAATTTGTATTTAGCTTTTGCATGTCACCCAGTTTAAGTGTCTGTTGATTGTTGGCTGTTGTCATGTTGAAATATGACATTACGTTCGAGTGTACATTCTGTACAGTAAACTAAAGTGTTTACTGCTTACCACTTGAAAGTTTCCACTAAAAATGCCTAGTTTTATGGTATTGAGCATGTATGGGTAGGCCTAATAAGTAACATGTTATGGCAATGCTTTTCACTCTTGAATGCCAGTATGCCACAATCGCGGGTAGCATAGCCAAAGTCTTGTTTTACAAGCTACCATATCATAGGTCGACTAAGTTTAATGTGCTGACTGCTGTGCATACTACAAATGTTTTTTTTTATTGAGATTTAAGTATAAGAAAGAATAGACTGTATGTGCATAACAAATAAAAACTTTTTGCAAACTTCTTTGATTTGTGATGAATCAGTTTAGTGTATCTATGCTTGATAGTACACCGAAAGCACAAAAATCTAAAATTTTGAGAATTGGAAGTCCATCATAAGTTGAACTCATTAGAGTTATGACACTGCTAGATATGTATGGTATTTGCCACGGTTCTTTGGCTCAGTTAGTATGAGCAGTTGAATAATATTCACTTCACTTTCACTTTTTCAGATCCTGATCTGCTAGCTGTAAGTGTTTTTGGTTGTGCTCACCCTCAGATTAACTAAAACTGATGGTAGGCTTCATGCCAACATCGGTTAAGTAAGAACTTTTTTGGGGGGACAGGCTTGTGCTAAGTACCAAACCGGCAGCGCTGATCCTACCCGATTTCAGTAGCATTAGGTGTTGGTTAAGGGGGGCCCATTTTTTGCCTCCTTGCACGGGGCCCCCCCAAGTCAATGACCACCACTGGACAAGACATACATAGAAGTGCCAAGAACTTCGCGTCTGGTGTCGGAAAATTGCCGCAATGAGGAGCGGGAATGTACTCCCTAAGTTGATTGCTGCAATGCAGTCGCTTACTTGAGACAATATGCACAACACAAAATGTTTAGCTGAGCGCGTGTAAATGTTTTAATTTAATCTTTCTTGGGTTAAAAAAGAAAGAAAAATATATGTAGCGTTTTGCTCATACCTCCATCAGGGAAAAAATGCTCTACGCAGCGGTAGTAAAAAGGAAAAATCATCATTATTTAAACATTCTAGCCAGAAATTATCGTGGTTGCTGCTTGTGGCAACCAAAAATATTGTTATACTATACGAGGTGTGGCTAAAAAGAAACGGGACTGACGTCACAAACTGCGCAACACGATTAATCATTGGGAATCAACACTTTCACAGTGTGGTGTAGCATGTGTTCTCTGTTTAGCAGCTGTTTTGACACAACATCGCAATTATTTTTGCTTTTACAGAGCAATAGGGGAATGTGATTGATTACTTGCTGAAAAAAATTGTTGTGCGATATCTGATTGAGTTTTTGTGGCGATTGGAGTTCAATTGCAAAATGACGATTGAGCAAAGAATAAACATTAAATTTTGTGTCAAATTTGGAAAAAACTGACACAAAATTTAATGTTTATTCTTTGCTCAATCGTCATTTTGCAATTGAACTCCAATCGCCACAAAAACTCAATCAGATATCGCACAACAATTTTTTTCAGCAAGTAATCAATCACATTCCCCTATTGCTCTGTAAAAGCAAAAATAATTGCGATGTTGTGTCAAAACAGCTGCTAAACAGAGAACACATGCTACACCACACTGTGAAAGTGTTGATTCCCAATGATTAATCGTGTTGCGCAGTCTGTGACGTCAGTCCCGTTTCTTTTTAGCCACACCTCGTACACTTTATTTCATGGAAATGAGCTTTTTATAAATTGCATTTCCATCAACTGAAAAGCATGCGATGTAGTGAAAATCATCAATTCGTCAATTTATTGAAAGAAACAGTTCAAACCAGATGTGTTGCAAACAATATTATGGCATGTACTGTAATTCAAAGCTGCAGGCAAATCAACTTGATTAACAATAGAGTCAATGTATATACTGTTTAAATGACCACAACACCAACATTCATTGTTTCCTAGAAAAGTTTCATAATTCAAATCAGTGTCAACAAAATTTAACTCTATTTTGTAAGCTTGTATTTCTCGTTTTTGCATTGGAAAGGTGTAAATTTTGTTTTACTTAACCTGTTTAACCAATGCATTTTACACAGCAGGGGTACAAATGCCCCCCCCCTACCTAACTCATACACCAAAAGTCACAAAACCATCAAATTTGGCATGCTGGTGGCTCGAACTCAATAGTTCGTAATGAGTTGTTTGCGGAATTTAGCTACTGCTTGGGCCTGGCAGTTCGGTTGTTGCTTTGGTCAATCCGGTTGGAGGGATTGGTGGTGGTCGGTTCGGTCTTGCAGCTTTAGAAGTTGGTTCCGAGGTGATAACTTGATCTGAGGGTTGAGTTTCTGAGGAAGTTGTTACTGGAACACCGTCGTTGTTCATTGTTGGGTTTTGTTTTGTACTTCGCAGATAGTGTCCCCCTTTAACAGGGTTTTTTGGATACCTTGGAAGCTTAAGTTCATTTAGATCGAAATTACGTTTTCTTTGGCTTTTACGTTACGATAGTTGCGTAGTCAATCACTCTTACCGTTGGTTTCCGGATTCGTCTGCTGATAGTGTTAATTCGGTTACTGATAATGCTTCTGGTATTTGCTGATTTGCTCGAATTTTTGCTCGATGATGATTTGCTATTTTCTTTGATAACTTGCCCGAATTTTCTGCTGTTATTTTTCTTTCCGAAATTTGCTTTATTCGAACTTTTGGCAGGATGCCAATGTAGATTTTGTGGTTTGCCAATGTAGAAATTCGGGTGTACTGATCCAGAGGTTCTGATTGCATTTGCAGTTCTTGTCTTTTTGACATATCATTATACTGTATTATAATAATGCGACTCGAAATAATTATATACACGAATAGTATTGCGACCTCGGTGAATTATATTTCCGCCGGATTTGATGACATTCCGCTATCGCACGCTAAAACATAAGCTTGGTAAATTTATTTGCTCGATACCTGAAATAATATTATATCATAGTTATTTTAGTTTTAAACTGCATTATCCAATTGCAGGACCCTGCCTACTACAATACTTATGCCCTAGTGGCTACAAAGTTAAGAACTTAGGAACTTTAGAACTTAAGAGCTAAAGAACGTAAGAACTTAAAAACCTAAGTACTTAAGAACTTTTAAGAACTTAAGATCTTTTAAGAACTTCAGAAATTGTAAACTTAGAAACACAAAAACTTAAGAAATTTTAAGAACTTAAGAACGTTTAAGCACTTAGAAACTTAAGAACTTTTAAGAACTTAAGAGCTTAAGAACTTTTAGGAACTTAAAAACTTAAGATTTTAAGAACTTAAGAACTTTCAATGAAAAAAGAACTTAAGAACCAAAAAACAAGAACTAAAGACTTTAGGAACTTAAAAACGTAAGAACCAGAGGTGGAGTCCTCGAGGACAGATTTTGAAGTCCTTGGCCTTGGCCTCGAAGGTCAAGTCCTTGGCCTTGGCCTCGAGGCCTCAAGTCCTCGAAAATTGGCCTGTCCTCGGCTCGAGGACAGCACTATTTTTTGAATTGTTAAAATTTTGGGAAGCGCTTGAAAAATATTTTGGAAAACGTTTTTTTGTGGAGATCGCTTGAAAAATTTTTGTGAAGACCTTTTTTTTTTTGGAGAGCACTTGCGCTTGTGTCCTTGGTCCTTGGCCTTGGCCTCGAGCATTTCTGTCCTTGGCCTCGAGAGTGTCTGTCCTCGGAAAGGCTGTCTTTGGCCTTGGCCTCGGATTTTTTTTGTGTCCTTGGCCTTGGCCTCGAGCCTTGTGTCCTCGACTCCACCTCTGGTAAGAACTGAAGAACCTTAGAATTTCTAAACGATTAAGAACTTAAGAACTTCAGAACTTCAGAACTTGAGAACTTAACAACTTTGAAAAACTTATGAACCTAAAAAGGTACAAGAACTTAACTTTAGATCTGTTAAGAAATTATGAACGTAAGAACCTAAAAACTTACAGTAAAACTTAAGAACTTATAAACTTTAGAACTCTTAAGAACTTAAAAACTAAAGAACTTTTTAGAACTTAAGAACTTACGAACTTAATAACTTAAGAACTTTTAGGAAACTAAAAACTTAAGAACTTAAGAATTTAAATGCTTGAGATCTTTTGAATTGAAGAACTTAAAAAGTTAAGAACTTTTAGGGATTTTAGAATTGAAGAACTTAAGATCTTAAGAATCTAAAAAATTAAAAATTTGAGAACTTTAGAACTTAAGAACTTAAAAAATTAAAACTTAAGACTTTAAAGACTTAACACCTATTAAGAACTTAAGAACTTTTAAGAACTTAAGAAATTAGGAACTTAAAAACTTAAGAACTTAAAACTTAAAATCTTACAAACTTAAGACCTATTAAGAACTTTAGAACTTAAGAACTTATGACCTTAAAAATTAAAGAAATAAAAAACTTAAGAACTTAAGTAAAACTTTACTTAAAAACTTAAGAACTTAAGTGATTTAAGAAATTAAAAACTTAAGAACTTAAAAACTTAACCTTTATCCGTCAACGTTTTGTCGGCACTGGTTACAAAATGTTTTGTTGCTCTCGCTAGCTTTGATCAATAGGGCTTTGTTTCAACTATGATGAAGGTTATTTATTTCACTTTGATCATACAAATGAAAAGTTGAGTGCGATTTTTATTTTTTGTTGTAATTGAAAAACATACTTTGTCCAATTTTTGTCAACATTTTGTTGACAAAATCCATTTGCTTGTTTAATGTAGAGGTACGCAAATAGTGGGTTATGAGACCTTCTGACTGGGTCGTGGGAAGATTTTATATCTATTTATTGTTATTACTAAATGTATTTCGAACAGACCATACCAATGGAATTTAAAAACACTAAAACCCTCTACAGCCTGTTTCACCTTTCGCTTCTTCAGGAGGGTGAACTTTTTGTTGTTCAGGAAGGTGAGCTATTGTTATTATTACAGTGCAATCGTAAGCTGTTGCCACTACGCGGCATTAAAAACTTTGTTAAACAAAACTTATTTATTTAATCTATAATAACCACGTTAATTTTTGACAACTTGCAGCCCAAATAATTTTTTTATCTTTGCTAATGCTTCCATTTTAAACAAAAATTGTAGATTAACTTTAACTGTGCGAGGGAGCTTTTCAATGAACATTCACAGGCTTTTACGCTCTAACCGTAAAATGCATTATTTTATTTTAATTCCTTATTGAGAGGTTTAAATTTTATCTGCTTGAATACTACCAGCGGTGTAGCCAGAAATAGAAATAGGGAAGGGGCAAAATTTTTGTTATAGTTAAAGCATATGCAAATCGGAGAGTTTTTGTTTAAGCAAATTGCATCAAGCTACTGTACAAAGGTTCAGCGGTTACAGCTTGAAGTCATGCTACCGTTCATGCAGCAGACGCGCAAAAAAATAAATAAATGAAAAAGAATTGAGTTATTGAAAGTGGATTCACGATTTTACTTTATTTGAAGATGCAACAGCGAATACAACAATAAACAGCGTTTTTTCACGTAGGCCATAAGAGAAAATCGCAAATTGCCGTTATTATTCAAGCAAGCTGGCATAATGATATTTCAATTTTCGAATAATTATAATTACATTTTGTTTACCAAGTTGCCTTGGCCAGGAGACAGCGAAGGGACTTTTTGGTCTTCGAGTCAAGCTGCCACCTTCCTTCCTGTCTACCACGGTATATTGCAACAAATTCAAAACAAATGAAACGCACAATTCGCAAAAAAAAAACGAATAACCTCCACCAGCACCCGAAAATATTTGGTTTAAAGAAAAATAAGTGCTCCCTATTATTGTTTGCGTTAATTGACAGTTGACACCACACACTGCTTGCTATATCTCCAAACAGAATAAAATGCGCTGTATTGTGGCTTGCCAATACAAAGTTTAGTTTCGATTACTGTACTGTTATTATTATCGTCGGTAGGAATTAGGGATGGATCTAAGCATTAAGCAAGAATAATACGATAGCGACCGACCAATTCCTTATGTGCGGTTGTCTCAATCAAATAATGCGAATCTGAACGCGGCGTTCGCGGAAAAATGGTCATAATGAAATACGATGGGTTTATTTTTATTTATATGGCATGTCCGTGAACAAAAAATTTAGTTCGCGCCGAAAACTGCGTATAGAATGCTTTCAGAGCGAATTTTTAGGCCCTGCCGTAAAATCGTGAACGTACGGGCATATCGTTAGTTTGTTTAAAACAACTGACTGCTTGTACGCTGGTAAGGCGATACGCCGAGCTTTCCGAATTTCCGTTTAAAATGAACTAAAGACGAGCTTTTGCGCTCACGATTTTACACACAGTGTAAATCGGGATTGGGCGGACGGCGTCTGCGCAACTTTTTACTCGCAACCAATTAGCGCGCTCAATTTAGGCTTCGACACAATTTGGGCTACATCGCCGGATTTGCTGCTCTGGTAGACAACGAGAACATTGTTCATAATCAACACAGCTATACGCTGTAATATGCAGACATAGAAATTGATCGACAAAGATTTCTTAGTAATAAATTAGCGTACTGTTTACTGTATTAAACATTTGACATTGCGCAGATTGAAGTTGTAAGATTAATTCAAACCAGCCGATCGCGTTCCCCAACTCCAGCTGAAAATAAAATTGAAGGATCAAGCTGACATCGTAGTTACGCTTTTGGTAATTAACCAAAACTTTTTGAGCAATATTATTTTGATTCCGTCGCTTTTCAGATAAACGGGCTCACTAGGCTCTGGGCTGTTGGTCTAAATGTAGGCCTACATAAAGCGATTTAGACCAATTACATCTGATTTCTTATTTCATAAAAATGCAAAAAAAAAGAGACAAAATGCATGCAATCAAATGACATGCGAATATTTATACGCATAAATACACGTGATCGGTAAAACGGACCTAATACAGTACAATAAAAAATCAATTTCGACATTCAAAATAAACGAAAAATTATTCTCTTAGAAGAGATTTGCTTTCCTTCTACGATTAGTGTTTTTTCCGAAACTTTTCATATAAAATATTCTCGAAATTTATTAGGGTCGAAATACGATTTGACTATAGTGACATTTCTTTCGTGTAGTGATACACGTCAGATCTCGGCCGCCCCAAATTCTCGCCGATATCTGATTCTACTAGTTCCATTCAGGAAAATGATGAGTTTTGAAACAAATAGATTGCGTTTTTTGGTGCGCGCTGCTTTCTGCCTCGTTCACGTTCTCCCTCAAAAGCAATGCGGTATGCTGACGAGACATTATCATTCCACGACAGCGCAATGCGGGCTACGCAATAATCTTACATTTTCATTAAATATCAACACTGACTGTAACGCATTCCCACTTTCTTGGTTTTGTTCCTACCCTGTGTTGCAACATAGCTAAATTCTTGTTTCAATAAAATCAAGTTTTTATGAGCGATTGTTATATTCATGCGACGTAGTAGATAACTTTTTCGATAATTTTTACCAAAATTGATTTTTCTCTTTGCCTTTTTGTTACAAACGTTTTTTCAACCCGAATATCGTGGAAAAAATACAAGCTAGAGGGCTGAAATTTGTTTCGAAAGATAGAAAAGCTAATGACCTTAGAAAAAAATTTCAAAAAATGCAAAAGTTTTGGCGTTGCGTATTTGCAACTCGGGGTAGAATTACACTTGAGTTGAGCGTTTTTAAATTACCGTAGTTTTTTGACATTTTATCTTTAAGATAATTTTTGTGAAATTGTGCACTTTCAAAAGGGGGAATACTGGTCCCCCTAATCTCCCCCCTGGCTTGGAACATTTTTGTTTTAATTTTACATAAAATTTTTTATCATAGAAAGTAGCAGACTGAGAAAATCTAAAAGCTGCTTTTTAACCTTAACTTGGTGAGGTGGCAATAGACTTAGATGACCTATCGGTCCTTCGCTGTCTCCTCACCAAGTGACTAAATATCGCTTTGACTCTGCAAGTTTGTGTGTTGGTTTTGAAGGAATTGCATGTTTCGATGCTTTGGTGACAGACCTAGAGGAAGTTGCAGTTTTTTTTCTTGTGATTTGACGTCACTTAATAAATAAATAAATATGATAAATATGATGATGATGATGGCTGCACCGGTGCGTACAACATCAAAGTTTTATCGACAACACAGTTTTTGACGTTCGATCGACTAAATTCACAATATAATTCTCCCAAGCTTAAAGCTAATAAAAAAAAGTTTTGCAATGTTTCGTTTGGTCAAACACTCTTTCAAATTTAAGATCAAAACTCGTGACAGATGACGTCATCAAAACCGTTTGTGACGTCATCACTTTGATTTAAGCAAGTTTTGGTTTGGAATCAAAAACCTAACTCTCGTTTACTATTGGAGCCTTCAATACGTCATTTTTTCAAAAACTTTGGCAATGACGTCATCAACTTCAAAGTAAATTTGTTAAACCTGAACTTGAACACCAACTTTTATTCAAAACTTGGCACTTTTACAACTTTTGGATTGGCTGTTGGATAATAAAGGCTCTTTGACACTAGATGTCAGACTTTAAAGGCCAAAAAATGGAGAAGACCCAAATCCAAAACATGGGGGTTTTTTTTGGTGGCTCAGGACATGGTCCTGAGTCATCATGCCAAATTTTAGCTTATTACAAATTTTTTCTCAGTAAAAGTTATTTCTACCGGACTATATTGGTCTAAGCCTTCTACCTTTAGCATAATTCTGCTAAGTACCAAACAGCCACGACTTTTGATTTTTCAGTTAACGATATCTTTCCTCCATAAAAAGTTCCTCTTTTGAAAATTTCTGATGATGTCGTCGCAGTTCTGTCGTTGCGGGGGGCCAGGAGGGCCGTGCCCCCCCTAACGACTGCTTGTGCCCCCACATTTCGGTTTACTTAGAATACGTTTTCGGAACATCACGTAACGACAACACATCAGGCAAGAATGGAAAATGTAACAATAACGTTCGAACATAATTCTTGTTTGAAGTTTTTTTTTCAATCTTTGCGAAATTGCTGGCCACCAACTGCTGTACATAAATGTGAGGCAATAATCTGTCTCATTTACACGCCTTTACGGATGTGTCACAAAATAGGGGTATAAGCTTATAGTATCATTACCGGTACTTCGCACGTAATTATGTCCTGAAACAATACGTGAAAACATTCTTTAAAAGACAAGCTGTTTGTGTTTTTTTTTAAGCACACTTAAAATTTTTTTTAGGTTACAGTCAGTTGCGCAACCAAGGGGAAAGGGGCTTCAGCCCCCTTTAGCCAAGTCGGTTAGAAAATTTAACCCAAAATATAAGCATTTAAACGTGTTTTGGACTTCACCTTAAGTGTAAGGGAGGCTGAAGGGGCTAGGCAATTTAATTCTTTTAATGAATTCTAAATTTCAGCAATTTATTGTAGTTATTCATATGGCTTCAAAAATGCGCAAAAGTGATTGAAATGGCGTTAAAATTGCTATTTTTCCCGCAAAATCACTCAGACCCCCTCTGTGATACGCTTGAGTCGCATCAGTTGGTTCAGCTCGGGGCCTAAATTAAACAATTTTTGTAAAAAAAATTTACTTTTGGTTCAAGCCCCCATCCTCTTTGCAAAATCCTGGTTGCGCTTATGGTTACATTCAATGCTACAGACGGATTTTTCAAGCGATTATATGGGCCGCCTACGAATCGAGCTAAGAAACGCTGCTGGCCTTATGTGTCTTTTTTTTTCAGACATGAATACAAAATTTTTTAAATAGCGCATAATTTGTAGCCGTAAAATATCAGCTTTGTGTGCAAACGTTCAGTCTATTTCGGCTAGTGCCCCCTCTTTTAGTTTGCTCTGGCACCGGTACTGTGTCGTTGCATTTGATTTGTGGTTTGGGCTCCCCCCCCAATCAAAAATCTTTGCTACGCTTATGCTCTGTGCTACCCCTAAACATCAATTTTTTTTCCTTAAACTTTGCATTTTTGATTTTCTTTGGCAACCACCTATTTTGAAGAAGGTAGAAAAAAATTCGAAAAGGTCGGGGCTACTGCAACACCCTACTCCCCATTGCTACGGGCCACCAGTGGATGAGCGCTTTGACCTCAATTATTTGACATTCGTATATTCTCACTTCTTTACTGCCACAGCAATTTTTGAAATTCGTAGAATTTTCGCGTATATTCTCCATACATTTTAGGTTTTTATTGTGCTTTAGCAACATTACGCTGAGGATCCCCCCTAACGCTTTCGTTCCTCGGTACCCCAATTTGACACTGATAGTATGACCTCCCCAATTCCCATCAGGCAGGCGGATGTTGTGGCATTCAGTGCCAGCCACGCTCCTGCAGTCAAGTACAGTTGTAGCACACAGCAAGCATTGCAAAGAATGCTGATGACCGAGCGCGCATCAGGTCAACAAAAGGTCAAGTTTCTTTTAGAAGTTTTGCTGTATTGTACTGTCTTAATTAAATCAATAGTGGTTTGTAAAGATTTATGCCCAAAATTTTAATAAAATATCGCTATAATTGAAAAACATTAATTTTCAAATATTTTCATCAATGCAGACATGTTACGATGGTGCCTCAAAACTTGCAATTAAGCAGCAAAGTTTTAAATTAAATCGAAGCTACAGCCAGTGTGATGGCAAAGGTGGGCATTAGTGTCGTTGTTTTAGCGCTAAACTGTACTTTCATAAAAGAATTGAGACCTAAAGCAGGCTGATCTTCACTCAACATCGCAGCTGTCGAACATGGATAATTGCGCCTTCCTAACTTCATATTAACGTGGCAATGACCGCTTATTTGCACGAAGCCTGCAATTTGCAAGCTGCCTGGGCCCGCCCAAGCTTCCGCCGCCACGAGGCCGGATTAAGACAAGTTTTACTAGCAAAACAACAATCAATCGTAGCTCGCTGAATCTATTTGTGTAAAAATTTGCCAGGCGGCGCCCGTCGGGTGATTTTTAAAACTTATGTTGAATTAGCGCTTCTAGCTATTATTGATTTAGTGCTTCTAGCTAGTGAGGTTAAAAAATCACCCAGCCTAAAAACTAAAACCCAGCAGAGAATTAGGGTTGGGCGTAGCTCTTTTTCGTAACAAGAAGAGTTTGTTGAAGAGTGGTATACTTTCTTCCTCCTAAGAGGAGGATTTGTTGTTCGTTCAACAGGAAACTTAGTGAAGAATTCTGTAGAGCTCTTTCACTGGTTCACAACTTTGTAGGTGACCTGCGTAAACTTGATCGATTTCCGCAAAACCACCAGCAAATAGGGACACGCCGAGAAAAAAACGTTGATTGTGTTCAACAAAAATAAATATTTAATGCAAACAACAAAAATAATTCAACCAAATATTTCCTACTTATTACCTCATCCCGACGGCAATGATGCGAAATAAGAGATGGCGAGGGGCATTGCTGATGAAAAGTAGGTATGGCACGGGTGAAAGGAGTTAAGTTGGGGTGAGGTTGAAAGTGAGGGGTTTCATTAAGACTCATTTTACTTTCAAGCAGCTTTTCACTAATGCAAAAAGAGGTGAAAATGATGATGTTCGATTGACGTGACGTCCTCAAAAATGTGATGATGGGTGAAAGACAATGATGACGTGAAAAAGAAGATGATGACGTAGAAAATGTGGTATGCAGCAGCTTACTGGCCTCACCGTGACCATTAAAAAAAAACTTAGTGGTGTTAAAATTTCTAACATTATTTAATAATAAAAGCTGTGCTATAGCGCGTATCAGGTGGCACCAACTGGTTCTGGAAAAAATATTTGTGAAACTACAGAAGTACATCAATAATCGTGTCGGAGAGGTAATAAGATACACTCCGCACAATGAAGATGCACTCCGCACAATGAAGATGCACTCTGGCACAATAAGTGGGGCCAGCAGGACATGTTGACGGCCGGGATGACGTCACGAGTTTTTAAGTAAATAACTGACGTCAATAAATAAACAATAAACAGACACAAAATAACGACATAGAAAAGAATTCTAGAACAGCACCAGTGTAGTTGCACAAATCAAAGAGAAAATGCAGGAAAAGATTAGAAATTTAAAATCAAACAACTTTTGAAGGCCAGTTGGTCGAGCGGTAACGCGTTCGTCTCTGGAACGGGAGGTCTGAAGGTCAAATCTCGGGCCGGTCAAATCGGACACAGTGTTGCCAACGACTCGCCACTGTTGCAACATTTGTTCGAATGGAGCTGTGTTGCCCATCGGCGCAATGACACGGAGATGGGCCCCGCCAACTCGTAACACGCTTCGGCGTAATACGGCGAGTATAATGAAAGATTTGATTTGGTTAGCCCGCGCCCTTCCGAAAGCCACCACCTCCTCACTGGTTGCTGCACACGATGGAGGAACTGCGACTTTTTTCTGCAAAAGTTCAAGCAGGGAGGCTGCGAAAACCAATTTTAATGTCTTTGGTTTGACCGGGTGGAATCGAACCCGAGTCCACAACCACAGCAGAAGATACCCTGCCGAAAAGTGCATATTTCAACAAATGATATAGCAATTGAAAGGTTTTTAGATGTTTGTAAAAATTTGGCAATGCCATTGCTGGTAACAATTATTATTGTAGGTAGATGCTGTTATTTTAGTGCATCATGAATTTAATGTCTGATCACTCTCTGAAAAATCCCAGCATGCGCTGACTTCATAAACGGCAACACTGTTTCAGCACAAAAACCAAATTGTTACATCAACAATTACCACCGTTCCGCTACTCTATGAAAAATTGTGATTTGACATTCAACTCTCTTGTACCATCACTGCACAGACATCGCATTAGATCAAGTTCAATCCAGATTCACCCTGTCAGTCCTCCGCTACTTGTGAGGGTAACAAGGCCACCACCATGAAAGAATAACTCTTTTATCCAGGTTCACCCTGGTAGCCCAATGCTACCTACACCCACACGAATCCACCACCATAGACGGATAGCTTTTCAGCACCACCAGGTCGTGTTCATCGACGTACAGCATCGAGATGGGAGAGAGCTTTGTTGGGACGCAACAGACGCGCGGCGCGGCCGTCGGGTCAACCGAGTTCGCGAGTGTTTGGACGATTGCATGGTTGGTGGCATTCAAATGCTCCGCCAGGGGGAACAAACACTGACCCTGGCAGTAAAACGCCTCATAGCCGTGTGGAGCCACGATCCAGTCATTCCACCCCACGTCACTGAAATCCACATAAAGATTGTGACGCGAACAAGGTCGATTCTTCTTCTTTCTTCTTTTTTTCTTCCGCGATGAATTCGCGTCTCTCTTCCGGTCGACGACGCTACGCTTTGGGCGCACTCGTTTCTGAAGGTCGGTGTCGTTTCCATCGTGGAGGTAGGTGACGAGAGTTGGCCTCAAATCCACCCAATCGTGGTCCTCCACTTCAGAATGGAGGTTGCGTTTTAGTCGGACATGCTTTGTACATTCCCCATGGGGTGGCGCACCGCTATTTGCAAGCACTACCTCCACTAAGAGACCTTGATTGTCCCATGGAAAACCTTTTCTCCACTTCTGCACGGCAATGCTGACGTCAAACCTTTCCCAGGTAGAATTGCGGATGTCGACCACCCTGGTGTCCAAAAGCCGCGTTATGGGAAAATCGCTGATGAGCGACTCCTGCTGGCTTGATGAGGGCAGCATTTTAATAATTTCGTAAACGTTAATCCGATGAGAAAGATTTTCACTCGCCAAAAGATGATTCGAAACCGATTCTCGGTGCAGAAGCAACTCCGAAGCTCTGATCAGTTCTTTTTCCGGCAGTTTACTCAGATCAAATTTCAAACGGAGGTGGTGTTCGGGTATCCCAGGAAAGTTTTCGTCAGCATCTGAAAAAAATTTTGTTCATCATGAAACAGCTAGAATTGCATAAAATCAATAAAACTACCGAAGCCGCTAGACGCTCAATAAGTATGCAATATTTTTCAAAAAAGATTAGGCGGTGCAAACAAAGTAACGTAAACATACGTATTCATCAAATCTCAACCCGAGTTCGCTGAAATAAATTTCACCAAAAAAATTTGAAACGGGCACTCATGTCCAGTTTTTCACTGTTAACCAAAACGTAGGAAAACACCTAAAATGCATTCTCACCAAATTTGAACTTTCTACATCTTGCCGTTTTCAAGGTATTGCAGTTCCAAGTCGCAATTTTCCTTTTACTTCAGAGTTGCCCTTTTGTTAGTATTGTGACAGAAGATTAACTTTCGGAAAGTTGGCTTGAATTTACTTGAAAAGCAGTTAATTTACAATTTTGACCCTTCATTTTGTTTTGACAACCGCTGCCGAAAACACTTATTGACATAGGTGGGCAAGTTAATGCAAAACGTTAGCTTCGTTAACCACTAGTCCGTTACAAACTTCACACCTCCGTTAACGTTAATCCGTTATTTTCAGCTTTAATTAACGGAAGTTAATAAAGTCCGTTAATCCGTTAACGTTTTGCGTGTAATTTACATTTTGTTTTATTCACTCGCTTCTAGAACACGTATTGACGCTGTTGAGCTGATTGTAAGGAAATATTTATTGCTATGGTGGTCTTTTTGTGTTTTGAAAGATACATTTTACAGTCTAATCTAATTTCAAGATAAAAACAAGTTCAAATGCACAACGAAGCTGCAAGATATTAACGATAAAAACCTTAACGGAAGTTAGCAGAACTTAACGGAAGTTACTTTAGTCCGTTAACAAGCACTTAACGGAAGTTAATTTAGTCCGTTAACATGAAAAAACTTTTTAACGGATTAATGAGTTAATGAAAAAGTTAGCTTCGTTATTAAAAGATTAACGGACTTGTGCCCACCTATGCTTATTGAGTGTTACACAAACATGCAGTAACTTTTTGGTATTTTGTTTGTAGTAGGCAATCCTGTCTAAAAAGAAAAAGCCTTTCCAAGGGGAAATCTAAATTGACATATCTTGGAAGCGGAAAGTGTAAGAAGCTCAAATTTGGTGAAGTCAGTCTTTATATCTGTCGAAATTTTTTGAAAGAAAACTGAGCAAAAATTTTGTCGATCTGAATGCCCTTTAACGCTTTGTTTTTGCTAAAGGGTGTGACCCTAAGTGAGCCATGTGGCTGCTTGACTAGAAGACTACTGGTTCCTTCGCAGTCTCCTTGTACTACATGTATTTGTGTGCATTAATCAAAGGTGGAGTTCTCGAGGACGTCCTTGGCTTGGAGGACACATTTTGAAGTCCTTGGCCTCGACGCTCAAGTCCTAGGCCTCGAAACCTACAAGCTCTCGAAAATGACCTGTCCTCCGCTCGAGGACAGCATTATTTTTCGATTGGTTAAAAAGGAAAATAACCAAACAAAAACAATATAACCGCTAGTCTGTCAATATGTTGTTTCTCTTCCTCATTTGAAAAATAATATGATGTGATATCAAACTAAGCCAAATCATACTAAACTTATTTTAAATGGTATAACGTGAAAGCTCTAATCGGAGAATGAGGGGGCAAAAAGCATTGCAGGAAATTGTTGCTTTAATTTCTGCTAATACTTCGGGTGTAGGCTGTACAAACTGTGAAGCACTAAAGACATCCAACGCCAGAACAAGGAATCCGGGATCCAAACATAAACAATTTTCGGTTGCTAACGCTAAAACGTGACCTAGCCTATTCTGCGTGTGAATTAAAAAAAAGTATGTGTGTGATAATAAAATGTAATACAGTATTACCAGGGAAGGCATATTGATATACAGTAAATGTGTTAGTATATCTCGATTTAACTAACAAAACTTATCATGAGAATGCCAACTTGTTCTGAAAATACGCGAGCGCAAAGATTTTGTTTTAAGATCTGAACGAACTCTAATCACTGGCAAGCGGTGTGGGGGAAAAAACCACATCCACCGAACAATTTGTGTTTTGGAAATCGCCGTTAAGAATCCCAAATAACAAACTATTGAATCACAAAAAACGCTGCATAAAGAATTATGAAAAAATTAAGTGTATAGTTACATATAACTATATTTGTTTGAATGCCTGAAATACTTAATAAATTTTTTACACCATGTCATTAAGATAAAAAGGCGAAACTCCCACAAAAAAATTAATGGTTTATTATTTTTCCGTTTCTACGATTGTGGACCCCTTAAAGGAGGGCCCGAGGCAAATGTCTCCAATATCTTCCTTCTGAATACGACCCTGCTGGGATCCTCAGTTTGCTTTTTTTCGTAATTAAATACTGTACCTTAATTTAAAGTCACCAAAGGGTCTTTTGGCGGCCTAAACGTTCGCGCTCATTCATTGATAGGTATTAGGTGGGAAAAAAACAACACAAATACTCGATAGCGTAGCCCCTCCCTCATCAGCCTGCTGACCAAAATACCACGTTTTTAGCACTAATGAGACTGTAGTTTGCACTGGAATAGACTAAAAATGGTTTAAAGCTAATTTTGAAACGTTTATTTGGGGAGGGGGGCGGGCTAATTTGTCAAAAATAAAACTCAATAATCAGAAGAAACTGAAAAATGGCCAAAAATTGACAATCAACTTCGATTAGGTTACTCTTTGAAAAATGCTTAACATAGGTTCCATCAGAAATATATCTAGGCTCAAAAATAGGAGGGGGGGGGCTGTTCAGTATGAGTTAATTACCAACCAGAATTTGAATATGACTTTCAATAAAATCGATTTCATTTTGCTTTCGCAGTAAGCCTTTCGGACAGAACTCTTCAGTTGCTGTCTCTGTCTGGTTTGGTATGTGGTAATCGAGACAGAGATAATCCAGACATAGATCGCAACTGAAGAGTTCTGTCTAAAAAGCTTGTGGCGAAAGCAAAATGAAATCGACTTTATTCAAATTTAATTCAACTTTACTCAAATAGCATATTCAAATAGCATATTCAAATTCTATTCAAATTCTGCACCACCTCAAAATTGTTCAATTACTAATCACTTCTCTTAAACATCCTTCTATTAGCCCCCCGAATTATATCTTTCTCTATAAAATATAGACGAAACAGATTACTCCTTGAAAGTTGATTGCACTATTGGTATAGTATTTCATGATTTACCAGCTTGTAAATAAGAGAACTGAAATTCTAGCAATAGCTACCTTCCACATAGCCCATTTATGAAACTAATATAATCTTGTTTTGCAGTACTACAGTAATTTCTATGCCATGGTTTAATAGTATTAATTTTTATCAAAATGTGCTTAAAATTAAGTTATTTTTGCCAAAAAAATACAAAACTTTGGAGAGCTGGGGGATCCTCGTACCTCCCCTTGCAGATTTTTGGCTACGCCCTGCATGCACTGGCATGTAAACAAAGATTGGATTAAAATTCGAGTTGAGAAGTTGTGGGAAAATTAAACTTTCTCTAAATTAGGATTAACGGGATTTTCTATTCAAATTGCTTTGAAAATCTAATGTAATTTTCTTTAAAGTAACCAAAATTGCTACACTAAAAAAAAATTACTAAAATTGTTTTACAGGGGCGTAGGGACTTTGCTCTCGTACTTTTTCAATGCCAAAAACTTTCGAGCTTACAAGTATACTTGGTACGGAGCCTCCATTCTTTTTCAAAAACTTAAATTGTTAGACAATAATTTTTAAAAAAATTCGTAAAAAGAAATCGTTCAACCAAGCAATATGATTTGCGTTTAGGAAGCTACTGAAAAAGTGGGGATCCACAATCAATGGACAGTTGCATCGGGGCTTTAACTGATAAAATTAAGGCCTCAAAATTGACCATTTCTACGTTTATAATTTAGCTGTATTCCCATTCTCGCATTGTGGCCTTGTTTCACTACTACGATATCGCTACAGTACGTATAATCAGCATCAGCTGCTAACGTGTACAATTTCAAAATGGCATTCATTATTATTAAAAAAAAACTACTATTTTCGAATTATCATCAAAAACGTAACGAAACGCAATATTTTAGGCACTTTTGCGTTTAAAAATTATAGAAAATTTGCCGACCATAGTTTAGAAAAATAGTGTCCTTGGTTCTTGGCCTCGACCATTTCTTTCTTTGGCCTCGGGTTGGTCTGTCCTCGAAGCGTCGGTTCTTGTCCTTGAACGTTGAGTCCTCGACTCCACCACCTCTGACATTAATACGATTATGCGTCTTGTGTTATTCACGCGCTGTTTTAGAGTTGGTGGCAATAAATGTTGAGTTGATTATGCGGCTTCAAAAGTTATAGTTTGTATCTGTATTATCTGAATTTTTAACCCCAAAACACCCACAAGGAATTTTCAAGTCAGAGCACAAAAATTCCAAAAATTTTCAAACTGGAACCTTATCATTTTCAAAAATACAAAATGTTTAAAATCATTTAAAAATTCAAGTTAATTGTGGATTTCAAAGTCATCAAAACTTGTTAAGCGGAGTCAAGCTCAATGCTTCTCCGCCACATTTGTCTTACGAGTTCTTCTACCCGGATTATATTTGGCTTTAACTGGATATCTGTGGACCGAAAGCAAGGAAACAAAAACAACTTTAACTTGCAGAAAAATTTAAAATTTTTTTAAATCGGAAATTAAAAGTCAAATTCACAAGTTTTACTAATTCATATTGGCAATTCTAAATCGTCAAAAATTTTTTTTGGGAATTTAATTCAAATTTAATCTAAGTCTTGTGTCTCAATAAGCGCATGATGCTACTCACATACAAAAGGGCAGCGAAAAGGCATCGCACAGTAAAGATTTGGTATCTTCTTCCTCTGCAAACCTTGGTTCAGAGGCTTTTATACGTTTCATGAGTTCTTTATGATGTCATTAGGCGTACAAGCTGTGACATGTTTAAAGAGCAACTTGCAGTGAATGAAAGACGCAAACTCACCGATGTGGTGGAAACTTCGAGCTGTATTGATTCTGCTGGTCACGTGACTTGGTGGAAGATCGAACCCTGTTTCCAAACCTCCCGCTAGGTGGTGCTTCGTAGCATGGAAATAGTCTCCCATGTGAGCCTTGTACAAGTGCTGCATCAATCTCGGTATTCGCAGTTTTCTGCCGCTTAGCGGGCGCCGCGACATCCCAAACATTTGCAAAACCCGCTTTTCAACTTCTTCTATATCAGGGGAATTTCTTTTTTCATGCGCTGAATTTTCCGTAGAATTTTCGGTTCTTTCCGTCACCGTGATTCCCTTACTCCAATGCGGCAAAATCAAATAGAACATCAGCGCAGTCACGACTGGTTTTCTCTCCAAAATGTCCATTTGTTAAGAAGGTAGCGAAGCAAGAATTATAAATAAACAAAATGTTGAACTTCTTAAATCGCACAAAAACATTTACTTTGCAAGTTTGCTTATAAACATGAACCATCTGCCGCTTATTTTCTCTACTGCGTCGCAGTCTGTCAAAAAAAGGAAAAAATATCGAATCATAAAGTGAAAAGCCTCGTATTCATGCCCCATGTGTAACTCAGCTTTATGACATTATAGTACAAAACGTTTAACTCATCTGTGAAACAAAGAAAACTATGTCCACTGACTTAAAAAATAAAACTCAGCCATTATGACTCTACAGTAACACGCTGCTCAATGCTACTCAGCGCCGCTGCTCTTCGCTCTAATGTTATGAAAAATTTTCGCAGAAAAAAAGCGAAAAGCTTCGTCGCGAAAAAAAAGTGCGATAAATGACATTCAAGGTAGGCTATTATTAGCATTTCAAATTACAGACAAATCAGCATTTCGCTATTTTTAAACTTTTTCTCTCCGGCTATCGGCAAATTTTATCACGTGAATTAAGCGGCAGCTTCCATTTCTTTGACTCCTCAACCAAAGTTTTGCACTGTGCAGTGTGCACCGCACTCGGCGAAACGTACACAAAACTGAATGTTTCACATCTGCGAAATTAACCCGCAGCGCGAGCGAAAGCTGCTGATTGGAAACCACGTAACTGTACAAAGCAAAATCTTAACGCGTCAAATCACAGCCCGCACCCAACATTACACGAATTGCGCACGTCACAAGGTTTCGCACCATCTAGCTAACAGGTGGCACGATGCACAGGGTTGTGGGAACAATTCCCTGGTAGGTTAGCAGGACATGTGGTAGGAATCAGATTCCAGCCAATTAATGAAGAACAACATCTTCACAAAAACCTCATTGGAGCAGTTTGTTTTATGAGCTGACTCAGACGCGGATCCAACTTACTTCATCGCATTATGCCGTCATTCAGAAATTGACTACCTTGCTTTTGCTCAACCGCAATGTCACAGCAGTTAAAAGGAAATTTTTCCTGCAAAGCATCTTCTTTATGTTGAGGACATAAAAACCCAGTCTGCACAGGACGTAAAATTGTGAGAGTACAAACGTGTTTTCAGATGATTTGAAACAGACACTCGGAACTTCCGGCGTATCAACTTACCAGCGTAGAAGATGCCAGTTGGTTAAAAAAAACCAGCTCGTAGGCCCATAACTTCATGCAGAGTGTAGACCGAGCCTTACACAGCAGCATAGCCAGTGGACGAGGGGGGTATAAACCTCTTCCACATTGGCTTGTCAGCTAAAATGCAGAAGAAGAAAAGTGCTTCGTGTTTAGCAACTTCTAAGACTGTCTTTTGCACTGGAATGGACTAAAAAATGATTTAAAGCATCTTTTAAAACATATATTTTGGGGAGGGGGCTAGTTTGTCAAATACAAAACTCACTAATCGGTAAAAACTTTGAAAAATGGCCAAAAATGAGCAATCAAACAGGATCGCTTGTTAAAAAATGCTGAACATAGATTTCACTCAAAAATATATGTAAACTCAGGCATAGGGAGGGGGGCTATTTAGCATTAATTAATTACCAATCACTTCTCTCAAATCTCTTTCCATTACCCCCTCACCCTCCAATTATTTTTCTCGATAAAATGTGGACGAAATAGATTACTCCTTATGAGTTTTATTGAACTACTTTATAGGGTTTTAAGATTTACTAGCTTGCAAATAAGAAAACTGAAATTTTACCATTAACCACCTCTCACGCAGCCCATTCATGCAACCAGTTTGAATCATATTTGCAAACTTCTATGCCACGTTTCAAACATTTTAATTTTTGTCGAAATAGGCCTAAAATTAAGTTATTTTTAGAAAAAATACAAAATTTTTAATCGTTGGGGGTTCTGCCCCCAGCAGTATTTAAATTGTAAAATTTTGCATGGGGGGACGCTTCTGCAGCCTTGACCAACTTTACAAAAAGTTTAGTGGGAATTAAGTATTTTTGTCGCCGAACTTTTAAATGAAGACCAAAAACAAGAAAAAGGTTTTCGCCAGAAAATGACGTCATTTTTCCCCGAAATCAGGTGAAGACCAAAAAAAAGGTCTTCGCCGCGATTTGCGACCATTTTTGGCAGGAAATTTGCAGGATCTTTTAGTCCTGGCTGGCTGTTTTTCCTTTGGTCATCCAGCGCTCAACTTTGATGGGAAGACATCTAAAGCTCGATGGGGGACGCTAACTGTCGATGGGGGAACGCGTCACCCCCTCGTCCCCCCTACAATTTAAGTACTGGCCCCCAGACCCCCGAACACAGTCTCTCCGTCACAAATTTCTCGCTATGCGCCTGCCCTTGCATATGAAGATTGATGCCATTTCCTAATAAACGTTACAAGGAAGCAAGCTGCTGGTTTCAACTTTGAACCTTGACCTCTGTCTCATGGTCTTCTAATGACAGAGTTTTAATGTTTTCAACGCGTGAGCTCCGCCGCCAGCCCGTCTCTGTTGTTACCTTTGTGACAACATAAATTACAGAAAAAGAAGCGATGATCGTAAAACTAATCACCTTGCAGAGCTTTGATCGATTTTCGAAACAACGATAAAACGTCACAATGAAATAAATTTGCCGTTCGCCTGGCAACCGTTTTTCGTCGCCAGCCGAGTAATTTTCCTCAGCAAACTTTTACGCAAACACCGGGCACGGTTAAACGTAGGCGGCGAGTTGTAATTAACTACTCGAAACTACCAACGTTACTCACACAAGCTTTGCGGTGTTGATTCGGCCCTCGTCTCAATTCGTGGTTGCTCGCCACAACCGGTACTCGATAAAAAGTGGCAGCCCAGCCCGCCGTCCAATCGGCTGTACTAGGTTGTCGGCCCAACAAATGACGAAACTCTTGCGCAGTGCACAAAACCCTGCTGTACGACGTCATCAACCAATAATGACTGGCTGCGTCATCCGATAGATGGTCATCACTTATTTCTATCCACCCGAACTTCTTTCAACGCAACAGCATCCCACCAATCGCTAGCAGCGAAAAAGATCCGATACATCCAGTTACGTACTGTAGCTGTATTCCTCGCCACATCCCGATGCGAGCACTGTGTTTATCTACCGGCACTAACAACAAAAAAAAGACGTGGGGAGTCGCCTGCCAAACCTTATCTTCTAAAGCCATTAATTCTAAACATTGGACTGAAAGTTAATTTGACAGAAAATTATTCTTTATCACAAACAATAATGTTCAGTAACAATAAAACCAATAATGAATAGTGATTTCTGAAAGATAAGCCATAAACAATTGAAATGGGATTGATTCTCTACAAGGTCGAACAAAGTTTTGAAAAATTTGAGTTCACATCCTGCTTTACAGTTTTTTTGTATTACTTGATCAAAGAAGCTCTAACCGACCAGTCGGCAAGTGGATGAAACGTGTGCAACTAAAACGACCAACTTAGGTTCGATTCGCGGTCGCCCAAACCGAGCATCAAAAGAATAAATGAGCTCAGTTAGCGCACCTCGTCCGCATCTATAGCAACAAACGTTAACCACCAAATACACGGCACCTTTTGACGTGTTTTTGGACTCGACCTGTAAGTGAGGGGGGCTGAAGGGACTAGGAAATTTAATTCTTTGAAATGACTTCAAAATCTTAGCAATTTAGTTCTTTAAAAAGGCTCCGAAAACGTGCGAAATGTGATCCAAATACCGTTAAAATAGCTATTTTTGTTAAAATTCATAAAAATTGTCCCGGACCCCTGTATGCTTAGTTGCACTAACACATGTTTCAAGTGTTATTTTTACAAAAAAATCGAAAAAAAATTTTAGCACGGCATGGACGCTTCGACCCCAGACTTCGGAACAGTCCCCCCATTGTTGATTTCTAGCTATGCGCCTGTCCGGAGCTGGTTACTTGTACAAACTATTTTGAACATTTAAATTTTAAGTCTAAGGTCAGAGACATAATAAAGTTACGAAAGGACTACAAATTTGTAAAGACGGCTTAGCCCTCCGACTTCCAGAGTCTTGTAATTTTCTGTCAGTTGTTAAACTTCAATAATTTGCCCACGCATAGGCTGCTTTTGCCACGACTAAATTACCGACTGATTTATGAGCTTTTTACAGTTTTCAATTTTTTACTTGGGTGGGAGCGTAAGCAAAGACTTGGCGTCACGAAGATGGCAAAGCGTTTGTGAGCAAATCATTATGCGCTATCAAAATATAATTTGCGTCAGAATAGCGTAATTACCTACGTCGCCGCTCCATGTCGGTAGGGCAAAGATTTATTTAGTCCTTACGGGATATTTTTAGCATGACGTGATTTTTATATTCAATGTCAACAACTGACAACAACTTACTGGAACTGATTCACAATCAAACATTTTACTTAGTAACGTTTTAATAAGGATTTTTAATATTTACTTAGCTACAAATGCCATGTGACCGAAAGAAGAAAACAAAAGTATTTGAGAGAAATGTCGAATGCCAAATCATGAATAAAAAGAATGCTATCAGATCTGAGAGCGTTCTAAATCAGAACACTCTCAGGGTTTACACTGATGGCTCGAAATTAGATGGGAGACTGGGAGCGGGTTTTTATGCAGGATTCCCAAATAATTTCCCCCCAAAAAAAGCATTTTCCACCTTGGAAAGGGCAGCACTGTGTTTCAAACAGAAGTCCTTTCTAT
Source organism: Trididemnum nubilum (assembly GCA_963965965.1). Taxonomy (NCBI): domain Eukaryota; kingdom Metazoa; phylum Chordata; class Ascidiacea; order Aplousobranchia; family Didemnidae; genus Trididemnum; species Trididemnum nubilum. Next base: position 40,057,215 of record OZ014488.1, on the reverse strand, counting down.
TTTAGAAATGGCAAAGGACCTGCTTTCGGAAAAAATGCGCAATCAAAATATTGTTGTGCTGGGAGATAAGAGTCAGGCAGCTATCGAAGCACTAAAAGGTACACCGTAACCAGGGATGTGGAAGCGGAAGCAAAGGAAGGGGAAAATTTTTGTGGAAGCTGGAAGCGGTAAAAGGGTATCTGCTTTCATTTGGCCATTCATATCGAACGTCAAAAACTTAAATGCGGTGCAATTTTTTGTGAAATGTACAACGAAAAGTGAATGTTTGATCGATCATCATTTGCAAAGAAACATTTCTAAAGGCTTGTGATTCAGTTAGACCCGGGGCAGCCCAATCCCTATTAACTCAAAGATGAACCACGTAGTTAACGAACTCATTTTAAAAATTTTAAGTGTTCAAAAATTCATTATTTTGGTCCTATAGAATTTAAACATTTTCTCAAAATATTTTCAAGTAGGGTTTTGCCCATTTGGGACCATACTCGTATAACACAGTATATTCACCAACATAAACAAAGTTTCCAGGTCCAGCGTTTTAGTTTCTTTCCCTGCGATGATATATTTTTAAAACGCAAACAGAGGAGAGCATTAGAACATTAATGTTGTACGACTTTTAAACAAGCTTGTCTTAATTATCGTTAAGTACCGTTTGCTACAAGATTTCTTCTAATATGGTACTGTGTATAACCGCGTGGTTCTTGCAATGTTTTATTATTTTGCTGTCCTAAAAACACACTTTGCTAGCTAAAATTTGGAGCAAACAACATACAATTCTGTAAGTGTGGAAGCTTCGCCCTAGGGCTACCTAATTGTAACCAAGTAAAGATTTGCGCTTAACAGAGCAGATGCTATTGAAATAAGTTGTTATCCCAAGCGCTTGGAAATTGGTCCCAGACCTCAAACAATCGCTCATTATTTTAAACTTCTGGGCAAACGTTCAGAGAAATTCGCATCAGTTGAAACACAACCACCGATCAGTGGTCGAGTGGATAGAGCATCTGCTACTGAAACGGTAGACACTGATTCGATTTCGGGTCCCGGAAAGGTCCAACCAAAGACCAGAAAAATTGGTATTTACAGCTTCCTTGCTTGACGTTCAGCAAGTAAAGGGACAGAGTGAAGCTTCCACAGTGTGTGGTAGACATGTGGGCAGATGGCAGCAAAGATGGAAACCGGTCGGGTCGACCGGCACTGGTCGGATTACCGGTCGGGTCGAGATTCTTCGACCAGCCGGTCAAGCCGTTTGAAAGACCGATCGAATTCTCCTTTTCTGCAACTAAACGACATCTAAGCACCAATCGAAATAAATATACATATATATTTTTTTATAAAATAATAAAATACAGACCATAAAAAGTATAAGTAATCTTATTCAAATTTTTTTTATAAATTAAACTTTTTATAAAAAAATAGCATTAACAAACCACACCTTTTGAAAACACTTGTTGAATGGTTTCAAGCTGTAACTAATATGCTGTGACCGTTAAGACACGCACATCCGCGGGCGTCTTTAGGGGGGGGGGTATTCTGCCATGTCCCGCCCCTTTGGACCACGACACAAAGCAAAAAAGAGCAAAATATACGTTAAAATTGCGTACTCAGATTACAATAAAGCATGCATGTGCAAGAGGCTCACACTACCTGGCATGTCAGCATTATTTTAATCAGTTTAAGCGTAGAATGGAGCAGATTTCAGATTTTTTTAGTACATGCCAATATCTTGCCGCTTTAAAAAGCTTTTTTCAACTTAAGTTTATCACACTCTACAATGGGCAAAAAAGACATATATAACTTTTATTTTTTTATATCTGACTTGCCATGGCTTGTTCTGCAGTAGCAACATTTCCCTAAACTGCTGGGGCACGTTATATTTCGAATATTATCTAGCCAATATCATAATAGTTTAGTGTTTGCTGCTCGGCAAATTGCAAATAATCTGTCACCAATAGCTAAAAAATTTTAACTTCTTTTCTTGGCCTTACGCTTAATGTTATTAGAAAGAACGCCAAATAAGTTAGCTAGTGCCCTCCAGTTCTTTTTATGCTAATTTTGTGCAAATTTTGCGCTGCTCAAAACAGATCTTTTGAACCAAAATTTAACTTAAAAAGGAAATTGAGTGATTTTTGCAAAAACCGCAAAAATTTTTTTGCGCTTTTTTTTGAGACCCCCGTCTTGAGTCACAAATTTTAACACCTCACCCATTGCCCCACTCTTTTTGAAAATTTTTCATTAGATGCATTGAAAAGTGAACAAAAACTTTCTTTAAAAAACCAGTCGACCGGGGCCGGTCGTAGATTTTGAAATTTACCGGTCGTGTCGAGAACTCTGGATGACAGCTTGACTTGAAGACCAAAAGGTCTTTTTGCTGTCTTCTGGTCAGGGCTGCTTGGCGAATAAAATGTAATTACAATTACAATTACATCTGATTGGACTTTTCGCTTTAAAGCCGCTCCAAATCCAAATTTCTGACTAGGTCCATTCGCAAACCCTTGCGATGATTAACCACTGAATGCAGTTTTATAATTTGGTTCTATATGATGTTGAATGATGAACACAAAGCTGTTTTATTATGCTTATCTGGAATAGATTTTTGCCAAAATATTTTAAGATCAAAAAATTTTAAGCAAAAATTACGTCACCAAGTGGTGGAAGCGGAAGCGCTAAGGGTAGCCGCGATTCAATAATTGCCGCTTCCACATCCCTGACTGTAACAGCAATTCCAGTACTCAACTATATTAGAAACCTAAATCAGTCAGGTGAACAAAACCTTGTCAGCATTGCCTGGATTCCCGGACACGCAGGTGTACAGTACATGGTAACGAAGTGGCAGACTATGTAGCCAAAACAGGATCTAAATCAAAAATGCATGGTCCTGAACCTTTTATTACAGTCCCGTACGCCAGTTGTTGTTAGCACGGTTAAGGACTGGTCCACAGATAGATGGAAATCAATGTGGAATGAAGGTAAAAACTGCTTGAGGATAAAGGAGTCTGTAGGTTGAAAACTGAAATGCACAGTTGCCAATGGTACGGAGTCAAAGAATGGATCAAATCGTATTTTTGTGAGCAAAGGGAATTGTGGAAGCAGGTATGAGGCACCTCTTTATCACCTCATGTGGTCCTCATTTGTTCAATAAAACCAATTTTGAGCAGTGTAGAATCGATTTTATTGAAGAAATCAGAACTACTTGAGGTAATAAAGAAGCATCCCAAACTTTTTTTCATAATTCCCCTTATTCGAGAACACACGCTTTAATCCATTTGACTTCGTGCCATTGCCAACCCAGCATTTCGCAATTTTGCGACATCACAAAAGGTGTACTCTAGGTCAGTACAGGAAGCCTAGGTTTACGAGTTTCAGGAGCAGTAGCAAAATTTTCACATTTTGTTTCAGGCTACTCTCTGCGGTACCAGTTGGTAATCGCGCTTCTTAGTCTGCGAAAGTTTTTGTACAAAATTATGCCTTTTGTGATGTCACAAAGTTGTGAAATGTAGGGTTTCCAAAGGTACGGAGTCAAACGTATTAAAACGTATTTTTCCAATAAGGGGTATTATGGAAAAGGTTTGGGGCATTGCTGTATTAGCTAAAGTAGTTCTCATTTCTTCATTAAAACCGATTTCGAGCAATGCCTCTTCAGTAGGCCTCAATTAAATAGAGTAGAGCAAGTTTTAACTGGGCACTGCAATTTACAGAGACACAAGAAAACGAAAGGTCGTGCTAAGTCTTCTCTTCGTCCAAAATGCAGCCTAGAGGATCAAACACCACATCCTCACGTAGGCAATTGCAAGCTTGACCAAGATATTCGTGTTAACTGCTTTGGAATCACCAAGACCACTGTTCACGATGTGGTAACGAAATGCAAGATTAACTTACTGGCCAGCACGTACTTAAAGGAAGCTGGAAGGCTTTCTTGAGTTCGGCCAGTAACCAAGCAAAACTACAGTGACAGAGCAGCGGCCGTTGCAATGGGCCCAAATGAGGCCTAGTAATTCTGCTAATGGACTTTACCTATTGCTGGCAGATTTGCTTGCATCGCTACCCACTAATAATAAATAATAGTAGCGTTTGAAACTTTAAAGCGATTTTCTCGTTCACAGTAGCAATGCGCTCATTGTTGTCAAAAGATGAGGTTGGTGTTAATGAAATCCTAGCACTCTGCCGCACCATGCACGCATAAAGTTTTACAATCCCGCATTCAGTGGTGCCGAAACCAGGGGGAATGGGGGGATATATCCCCCCAATAATTTGACTGGTTACCCCCCAAAAAAACTGGTTACCCCCCAAAAATCTGCATCCCCTCCAATAATTTGACTCTGATGTGCATCTGAGCGCAGGTCAGTACTTAAAAACAGTCCATCTCCGGTTAAGACCTGATTTTTTTTTGGTCTACACCTCAATTTGGGGAAAAAAGTGTTCCATTTCTAGTGAAGACCTTTTTTTTTTTTAGTCTTCACTTAATTTGCTCACCTGAAAAAAGTCTTGGTCGAGGTTCATCCCCCCCAATGTTGAAAAAAGGGTAAAATTGCAAATTATCCCCCCCCAATGCTCAACAAAGATTTGCATCACAGCCCGCATTACAGTATTTTTCATTTGTAATTTCTTGGGGGTTATATAGCCTTGCACTCTAAAATAATTATCGTCCTCAAAAGTTCAGGTTTTTTTCCGACACGCCCATGACTTTCGGTTGTTAGGGCTTTGAGGGGGAGGTTGAGGGGGAGAGGGCTTAAACCCAGAGCTAAAATTGGTTAATGTTTCATCTGGAGGTAAAGCCCCTAACCATCGAGAGCCATGGGGATTTAGCGAACAAACCTGAACTTTTGCCGACGATAATTAAAAATCAGTTTATAAGACTGTCGCTAGATGTCGTTACGACGATAAAGTAAGTAATCCCCAATCATTGTACTGCATTAATGGTTATTAAAATGCGAAATCGCTTGATGTATTAATTGTTGCACCTATAAAAAACCCAAGTTTTATTTCGAAATTATTTTTTTACAGTTATTAAGCATTTGAGACGAGTTAAGAGACAGTACATCTGTATTAATTGCTCTAATCTCTACCGCCCACAATCCCAATACCGGTACTCGGCTTCAAGACAAAGAAATTGCAAAGGTGTGCTGAAAGGATGGCTGTACGGTACGGTACGTTCAAAATTTGAACATGGTCTACTTTAAAAATTTACCGTACCATACCAACGTAACGTACAAACAAATTTTTTTGCATGTATTCCGTACCTACGTACTTTTCATCGGAAGGTACTCTCTAAACGTACCGTACTTAAAAGGAACATATACAATAGGTACTTGTACTGCAGGGTGGCGTTTAATCTGTGGCTGCAAAGTTGCCTGTGTCTTTGCAAGTGATGACTGTGCAAATTGGTGCAAAGCAGATATTTGCAACGTTTGTTAGCAACGAATAATAGGAATTAGGGTGACTGATTTCAATTTATTAGCGTCATGTTGCCTACGTCTTTATTTGTGATTAACTTTCGATTCTATGTGAATAAGGGTATAGGCTAGGCTGATAATGGTAATAAAGGCTGTGGTACAAAGAGTTGAAAGATTGGATGAATACTCAAATTGTAAACTGGATATTTAATGTTGGTTGGACCCTGGACAACGATAGCGGAGCTGGAAAAAAGGGACAGTAAGGCATGATGTGAGGGACCCAGGATTGGAAGGCGACAGCACTAACACAAGTACGGTACGTAGCGCTGTCAGCTAGTTGCAAATGTCGTTATATAAGGTATACTTGCATGGTACGGTACGTTTGTATTTTTACTAAGCATATTCAAACAGCGTACCGAAGTACCGTACTCGTAGGCTCACAAAAAGCGCGTGCCGGAAAAGCGTTTCGTAATTTTTAGCATTACTTGAGACGTACCGCACTGACATGCTTGGAGCGCTGATTTTACAGAGGAAAGTCTGGGAATCTGCAGAAACTGGGGAATTGTCGTGTAGAAGATTCGAAACTTAAATACAAAATGTTCTGTGCTCATAATAGTTCAGTAGATTTTCTCTGCGGCTTCCTCAAGTAATATTGCGTGACGCACTTCTCAGCGGCTGGAGGGGGTGAAGGGGTAGGTTGGTGATGTGCTTCAACTAATAATAATTCAAAGTTTTTAAATTTCCCGAAAAATTGTTGTAAACTTCATGAAACTGAACTGCAATTTATTTTGTTACCTGTTACAGATAAACAGCTCAAAGTAATGCAGAGTTTCTCTCTGACGTTTCGCGCAGTTTCGAGCGATTCTATGTATTTATTCTTGTCGTGAATATTGGGGCTTTATTGCAACGGTGGTTTAGTAGCACCATAACAAAATTTAATAAAAAGCAAAAACATATGTATGAAATGCTGTGGATTTTAAAATTTTGGTTGAATGATTTGTTTTGTTACAGAGCGACTTGATGAATTTGTCGAGTTACCTTTCAAAAAATTGATGCAAAAACGAAGCTTACAAAAAGCGCGCACGGCGTTTAAATTTACATCACTACGCTTTTAAGAACCAAGTCAAGGCCTACTGACATAAGTTCGATTCCAGTTGGAAGCAAATCACATTTCGAACCTACAGCGCTCTAGCGCCACTTAAGAACCTAAATATGCACTCGCAAATTTTCTAGGGTGAAAATTTTATTAGATCTTTTATTTCGGACAGTTTTTTCCCTTTAAGGAACAATGTAACAGGGTTGGAAGCAGGGATGTGGAAGCGGAAGCTGGAAACGAAAGCGGTGGAAGCGGTTAATTTTTTGTGGAAGCGGAAGCGGAAGCACTTTGATGGAAGAGGTCAGAAGCGGAAGCGAACTCGGATGCGAAAGGGTTGGAAAGGAGCCGTAAGCGGAAGCAATTTTTTCAAAATCAGGCGCTTCTGGATTTTCAAACTGGCTACAGTCGTGGAAGTAAAATGCAACAATAATAATATTATTTCTAGGTACATAACAATGTGTGCAAAATTTCTGCTTCAGTCACTGCCATAATTTTTGGGGTTTGTGCTACCTTAAATTATTGTAAGTAACAAAGAGCTATGAGCATGGGCACACCGTCTTTGCAAGAGATCATGAGTGTGATACACGTAATATACGACCAATACTACCATGCCATCAGAGTTCAAGGTTTTACTGTGGCCAGCAGTGGCCACAACATAGGCGTAGCCAGAACCCCTCCTCAATTCAAATGTCACCAATGATAAAACTGTGACAAAAAGCCTATTGTTTTTTTAGTTTCAGTTTCTTTTAGCTTCTTCGCGTACGACAATAATTAACAATAATATTGACAACCAGGGGGGCCGGGCCCTCTCAATTCAATTTTGCTAACCAATTTAAATGTGTATTCCGGGTGAAATTGAGCGTTTTTGTCCTAAAAGTTGCTACCTCAGATCCTCATCTAATATTTGTATGAATGTAATGCAATAACCAAGGTCGGATTTGACATAGTTATGGCACAGTGCCAGGAATCCCGCGCTGATTTCGCAAGACATTTTTTTGGTCTTTACCTGCATTTAGCTGGAAGATGTTGCCAAAATCCCAAAGTGCCAGGATCCCCGCGCCAGAGGCCCCACGTAGTGTAAATCCAGCCCGAGCAATAACATAGTTTATAGGCGTAACCATCTTTTGTACATTTTTCAATAACAATTCACCTCCACCTCGCCAGTTTTTATGCGACAAAATACTTAAAAAAAAATTAGCTTGGGGAATGCTCATTGACCATATTTTGAATTAGGAGAGCCTAGGCCCCCTGGCTGTACATGTACTCCTATAACTGGTTGTTTTCAAGACAAAACAATAATCTCTAAGAAAAATCTTCGAGTGGGTGATTATTTACTGCTAAAATATTGCAGGAGACAATGTGCCTTACTTCCCCTACCTGGGTCAAATCTCTCACAAAATTTAACACCAAAATGCAAGCTTTGGACGTGTTTTGGACTTAAGTTACAAGCAAAAGAAGGACTGAACAATTTAATTTTTTCAATTGGCTTTTGAATGTTAAAAATCTAGTACTTTCAAATGGCTCTGAATACGTGCGGAATGTGATCCCATGGCATTAAAATAGCTTTTTTTTTCAAAAAATTGCAAAAAATCGCGCGGGGTCTGGGAGCATCGCCCCCAGACCCCCATAGCCTCCGGCTGCCCGCGGCACCACCCCCAGACCCCGTCTGTGATACATTTGCCTTACAGTAGTTTGCTGAACACGCCTCCCAATTTAGACGTTTTAACTATTGGTTTGAGCCCTCTCCCTTGAGCGAGATCCTAGTTACGTGCCAACACCAGGCCACGGCTTGATCTTCTACTCCACGATATCTTTGCCCCAGAAAAAATTCCTCTTTCGAAGTTTCTGATGACGTCATTCCATGTGATTTGTAGTTTGGCCCCCCCAATTAAGAATCCTGGCTACGCGTATTGGCCACGATGTAGGTGTGGTAGACTCCTTAGTTTGCTGTAGGTACTGCACGTGCCGGCAAGTGGTACTGCCAAGCAAACCTTGAAACCTAGTAGTGTCACCTGTAGTGTATAAAAACTTGTACTTAGCCCGTCGCAGCTGTTACAAATTGAAAGTCACTTACCGGTAAGTATTGCTTAAAAATTTTATTATTGGGACTTTCGCGACGCTTTGCGTCGGAAGTCCTTACGTTTTTTCCGTGAAAAATTACGAATTCGTAAACAAAAATAAAAAATACTATAACTTTGAAATGACTAAAGGTAGAAACTTGAAATTTACATCTTAGCTGGGGAACATATGAATCATTCTTAGTGCAAATTTTGGGGGAAATTGGTCTGGTGAAATGGGTTTCCGAACCAAAAAATAAAATGCCAATTGTAGCTTTAAACAGCTCTAGCTCGAAAACTAATGGCACTAGGAGAATAAACCGTTCGAGTTTAGTAGCGTCTGAGCATGCCCTTTCAGCTCTCAAAAATAAACCATGACAATTCCGACACTTTTTTTTTTCTTTCCAGTTTTCTTGCACATAATATGGGGGTACCAGACCCCCGGAAATCCCCACGTAAACCCCAAAAAATCAATTTGTTGAACTTAAGCTAAGGCTCCAGTTTTTTTACATCAAAACCTATTTAAGAGACAAAATGTTTGAGATAGTTTTGAGTACTCCCCTCCGGAACCTTCCCAAATGGACCCCCCAAAATCAATAATTTTGAACGGCTTGAGCTACAGCGCTAGTTTTTTTGAATATCAATAGATATTTAAAAGACAATGTTTTACATGGTTTGCGGGTACCAACCCCCAACATGAACCCCAAAAATCACTTTTTAAAAGCTAAATTTACCAATTGATTTTAGTCAGTTGTGTTCATATGCTGAGCTGGCGTCATGATTCAAGGCGCCAGGGTTTGAAATTGTCGTGAATGAACTAAGCTGGGTTCAAATACTTAATCGGACATCGGTTTTACCCGAAGCACAAACGATTTTTAAAAAATCCACATTTATTTTTTTCATGAGACAAAAGCACTTTGTTTGGATTGCATACGATTGAGTTTTACAGAAAAATCGGTAACCTTCAAAGTATGAAGGGGAGAATGATGGTGAAATGGAACTGGCGGAAGTCCCGTATTATTTCCCCCGGGAAAATGAACATCTAGTTGATTAGGATTAAATTAAAATATTGCAGTGCATGGGCCATGATTGCTAGATCTTGGTTATTTTGTTATGACATCCTAGGTTACTGTATAACAAAAACTTGCCTGTTTTTTTTTACACTCAATACAATTAGCTGTTTTATACTGAGTAGGGATGTGGAAGAGGAAGCTGGAAGCGGTGGAAGCGGTTAAATTTTTGTGGAAGCGGAAGCACTTCGATGAAAGAGACTGGAAGCGGAAGCGAACTCGAAAGCGACTAATTTTATCCGAAGCTGGAAGCGGAAGCAAAAAATTCCAAAGGTGACGAAGCGGAAGCGAACTATGAAACATGAAACTTTAAGAGGGGCTGGAAGCGGAAGCATTAAAAATTTGGCTGCTTCCAGATCCTTGGTTGGAAATCGATGCTGTTTAAAAGTAAAGGCGAATCGATATCCATACTTCAGACAAAAAGCAAAGAATTGTTGTTGATAGTCGATATCAGAAACAAAAAGCAAAGATTAGTACTTGATGCCGAAATCCAAACAACAATTTTTATTCTCTTTTTCACTTGGATGCAATTGCTGTATTGACCATTAAATGAAACCCGTGAGATGAAAAACTATCATTACTGTTACTGTACTCTAAGAATATAAAAAAATACACTTTTAGGATAATTATAAAGAGCAATATAGCATAAGAGAAACAAAATGATGTAAGTTTAGGCAGACTCAACCAGGCGCGTTGCAAAAAATTCGTAATGGGGTGGCTGTGTTGGGGGTCTGGGGGCAAAGCCCCCAGCGCTCGAAAAATTTGCATTTTTTGCAAAAATACCTTAATTTTGGAGCTATTTTAATAAAAAATAATACTTTTAAAACGTGGCGTAGAAATTGACAGTGCAACATCATTCAACCGGTTGCACTAGTTGGCTGTGTGGGAAGTGGCTAATGATAACATTGCAGTTTTTTTGTTTACTAGCTGGTAAATTATAAAATCCTATTATGCAATAAAAATCACACGGAGTAATCTATTTCGTCTACATTTTGTAAAGAAAAATAATTGGGGGGCTAATGGAAAGATATTTGAGAGAAGCGATTGGTAATTAACTAACACTAAATAGCCCCCCTTTATGGCTGAGTTTATAATATATTTGTTGATCAAACCTATGTTTGGCGTTTTTACACTAGCGATCAAATTTGATTGTTTATTTTTGGGCATTTTTCAAAGTTTTCATTGAGTTGTGACTTTAATTTTTGACAAATTATCCTCCCCCCGCCCCTGAATGCATGTTTTGAAAGATGCTTTAAATTACTTTTTAGTTCATTCCAGCGCAAAAAACAATCTCAGAAGAGCTAAAAACGTGGCATTTTTCTTATTCTGCATTTTGGCTGACAGGCCAATGGGGGGGCTATAGCCCCCTCGCCCCCCCCCCCTGACTACGCTATTGGACTCAACAAGAACAAAAGTAAAGTTTAAAGATTCTACAAATCGATAACATGTAAGCAAAAAGCATAGAAAAGGCGATGATTGATAAAAAAAATTGAAAGCAAAGCATCTGCGATAATCGATAACAGAAAAGCAAAGAATGTAGTATCGATTATCGATATTTCCAACCGTGCAATGTTACATATGTGTAACATAAAATGCAATACAAAAAACAAACATTTTTGTTTTGTAAAAATGCCTTTAAGTCATTATTTTGTACATTGAAAAACTAATTTAGCTTTGTCCCTTAATTCTGACACCAACGCTAGCTTTACAATATACCAAACAAACTACTATTCTCGTTTGTTCTTGACATGGCTGATTGTCAACAACTAAAAGTGGGCTTTGTTCGCAATCGCAGTGCATCAACCCTACTTCGGCAACCGGTTCGATTCCCGGCCTAGTATTAAACAGCCAGAAGGGGAAGCGAGTCCAACAGAAACACCTGATGCGGTTCGCTGCTGGCATAGGTCGCTTGCTGAAGAGTCTAACAGGACATTATCATTTACAATGGCGTCACATTTACTTTCTGCGGCAAATGGCCAGACTCAAAAATGCGTCGGGAAGTTTTCAACGACGACGATTATAGATTATCCAGAGTAGAAAAGTTTAAATCGGAGAGGGCAAGATCGATCCCGTAGCCCCCTCCAACAGGACATAAATGGTTCAAAGAAAGCAAAATATGATATGCACTAGGCTTATCACTGATACATCTTATACGAGCAGAACGGCAAAAGCAGGACTTTATTGTGACTTTTCAACAAAAATACGTCAAGTTGCACAATTAGAATGCGCTCAAATCGCGATGCAGTATGCGAGATAGAAGTGACTCCGCCCAATCGGAGACAAGATCCGTTACAAGTGCTCTTCCGCTCTGAATTTCTTCACGACGCCGGACATGTTTCGCTTGAGCGGCTTCTCGTAGTCGTCGAAGTCGATTTCCTCGCCGAACCGCAGCCGCTTCTCCTGCTTCGCGTCCAGCAGCTGCTGCGACGTCGGCTGCTCGGTCCAGGCCTGCAAAAAAATATCTTGACCATTTTGCAAATGAAACTGTAGATTTCTTCCCAAGCGCTGCACGAGGGCACCGTATCGTGCAGCAGTCTACCTCGCTCATAAACCAATGCTTTATGAGCGCATAACTACGAGGCAGATCATCTACGAAATGGAATTAAAAAATCTAACGTTTTTTTGCTTTGCACAGAGCTGGACAGCGCTGTTTCGAGCTTTTAGCTCTCATCGGCAGCCCTCAGCTTCTCTAACCAAAGGTTTAGAGAAGCAGCCTTAAAGAAGCCGAGGGCTACCAATGAGAGCTAAAAGCTCGAAACAACGCTGTCCAGCTCTGTGCATCTAATGACTCGAGCTGCTTTGCAGCTGCAGGGTTGGTGGTTGATCAAGCCATCTAACTGCTTGTGGAAGTCGTTATGATTTCCCTGGAGTCGACCACGAAGGACGTCAAACTTGTCGGTTATTTTACCTTCTCACCTCAACCATGCACTCAGATGACCCCATAAAGTCTCAAATCAAAGCAAAAATTCAGCTGCAAATCTGTACGAGCTTCACCTACTAGAGCTACCAAATTAAACAACTCCTCTCAGAGACAATCGAGCTGAAATCGAATCCTATTTCGTTTATTTTTCTGACGACTGAGCCTTATTATTCTGACTAATCTATAATCTTGGGCGATGAAGCACCGACCTTCTTTGGAGTGAACGCGATCTTCTCCGTGTCATCGCGCCCCCCTCTGTTGTAATTCTCCAACGAGAAATCCACCACCGTCCTGCGCTCTCCTCTCTCCTCAACTTTCTCCAGCTTCGGGATCCGCAGACTGAGCGCTTTCATCGCGGGCCAGCGCTGTAGTAAACGAGTCGTTATCTAACTCTGCTCAAACTCAAACTGCTCAGCTCTTCAGGTAGCTCAGGGCCCACTTTTTATGGGAATCAAACCCCATGTCCTGCTCATCCGGTGGTGGCCTGACAAAGTGACGAGCAATGGCAAGGTTTTATTTGTATCCGAAATGGCGTTTAAACTCAAAACTTTAAGATGAGCTAATTTCAATAATCTTAATTCCTAAGCGCTTCAGAACACTTTTTACTCTCCAACAGTTCCATATTGCACGTGATAATGCGTAAAAAACTTTTGAAAGATCGGCCACTATAAGGGCGTAAATCAGAACCTCGAAAGAGAAGGGGTCACTTTAGCCTTTTTAGCCCCGAAATCCACGATTATTTCAAAACGTTTTTCCACTAAAAACAGCAAAATTTTCTCATCAGCAGCAGTTCCCAAAATAACAGTATTTTTGCAACTACACGTTTGGATTTACCGAGTCAATCAACGACGGCGTCGCCGAGTATGCGCACGAATGAAAAGATTAAAAATCAGTCTGCTCTGTTTTCATGCAAATTCCAACTCAATACATCAACATTGTACCTGTACGGAGACTGGGCGCAGACCAGCAGCCGCAGTGCTCTTTCCGTCAATTTCGGGAAGGAGGCCGCTTTCCGTCTAAACAAACATTTGGTTGGAGCGGTTACGTCCCAACATTAAGACGTGGGTTCGAGCCTCGCCGTATTTATCGTAGTCGACTATCGGGGTGTCACAATGACTTCACCAGCGGTTAGGTGGCTACGAAAAGCACATAACCCGGGAAATGCAGTTTGTTTCATCTTCAGCATACCGGTGTTTGGTATATCCTGTACTTAAATCGTAGGGGGGCGCGTCCCCCCATCGAGAGTTAGCGTCCCTTCATCGAGATTTCAGCGTCTCCCCTAACAAAAATTTAGCGCTCTCCACTAAGAGTAAGCGCCTGGGTGATTAGAAAAAAAGGTGACTGTTAGCACCAATAAATCTCCAAGCCCGGCCGAAGATAGAGCCAAATTGCAGTGAAGACCTTTTTTATGGTCTTCAATCGAATTCGGAGAAAACTTGGACAAAAATTTCTGGACCAAAATTGAATTACAAATGCGTTTGGTCAAGGCTGCAAAAGCCTCCCCCCGCGCAAAATTTTACAGTTTATGTATTGGGTATATTCAAGTACGTCTAGTCGTGCAGAAGGATGCTGATGATGGCAACGACTCAAAACACCGTCGCTCGGCCCGGTGCAGCCTGCGCCGCGAGATGTAGCATTGTGCAACAACTAAATTTGCATCGCAATGCAGCCCTCTATTTCAATGTTGTTGTTGTTGTTGTTGTGGTAGCGCATATTTATCCTCCTGTCACCGGACAGCGTCAGACGCTAACTTGTTGGACGATCCGCGCACTTTTCATTACAACGACTACTTCGTGATTGGAGGAATCCGCACCTGCTTAGGAGTTTCCGATGATCCAATGTTCCTGTGGATTTCTTCGAATTCTTGTCCACTGACTTTGCTGCTTGTTCAAAGCCACCAAGCAGAGATAATCATCGTTAAGCGTCTTATCCAAGGACAAAACAACGTGAACAGGGTGCGGGTTGAACCCAGATCATTCAATCAGGGTCGTCGTAAAAACAAATGTCACAGGGGCCGGGGAGCTCTGGTATGATAGAGCTCCAAATGAAGTCTTCAGAAACCTTTCAAAGACTAGAAACAAAAACGACACTCACAGAGTGCTGAGTTTTACCTTCACCAAACCGGGAATAGTGATGGGGGGAGGCGGCGGTTGTCTCATGTTTCCTTTTTTATCCTTCTTTGGTTTAGGAGCGGCTTCAAATCTTTCTTTCACCATCTCGTATATTTCTGCGTTGCCCCAATCGCGTGCGATATCCACCGCAGATTTTTCTGCAATGCACAGAACTTGTGCGACCCGAAAAGTACTCCACTAATCCACTACACACTGCAATGGATTCCGCCAAGATGTCAAACTGACGTCGGCTCGAGCGATCGCCAAACCATTCACCGAAATAAGCGACACAGCGACAGCATAAACCATATTTGCCAAATTTGCAACTCAGAAACTACGTTTATATAAACGTTGTTTCGTTACCCTGTTGCTGTGGCTCCAGTCAGGAATAATCTTGGCATCATTTCTATTCCGAAATTTCGTTAATGGGCGAACGAACGCACTTCGATGTCGTGGGCGTTACTTTTTAAATCATGCTTTAACTCGCGGAAGGGTAGTTAAGCCATCAGGCAGCGGGTCGTATGAGGCAACCAATGGATACTCAACAGCGGTAGCCCCCTGCGTGACGATGGGGTGCTCACTCTATGAGTGACGTGGAATGGGCCATTTTTTCATATCATCGAACGTCTCATATCATCTGGCCAAGCATCCACTAAAGGACGAGACAGGCTTGTGGTTCGGTTCAGCCGAACGCAACGCTTTTCCGCAAAGTTCTGATAAGAGCCCGAAAGGCGGATACTTGGCACTGCTGTGCACAGGCCGCAAATGTAGCAAGTTTCAAGCTTTCAGCGCAGAGCACGACGCGCCAAAACATTTTGCTTAATCAGCAACATTTGAAATATTGCTGATTCAGCAATATTTCGCTTCGGTAAAACCCGGCTCAATGAACTTCGGCCAACACTGACTGTTCTTACGTCACAATTGTTCATTGACAAGCATCGACCCTGATGAAAGGGCACGACCCCATTGTGACGAAGATCGAAGCCTGATTATGCTGTATCGTGTTTCGCTATTTAATTCGATTAAGCCGCGATGGCCCATCTTGAAGCATGCGCTCGCATAATCGTGTTTTTATCCTAACATTATATCGAATGGGTTCGAGAGAAAAAATAATGGCCTGACAGCGAATCTTCGCTACGACAGCGATCCCATCCCCTCCTTAGTAGTTGAGTAGCCGAACCGTCCATGACTTGTCCCATGCATATTAAATCGTTTGTTTACCGGCTTTGGTCGCTTTGGCTCCAACATGTTCCGATGGGTCCAGCAACCAGGGCCAGCGAGAGGGGGGTTCAGAGGGTACATCGTATCCTGGACCTGGCCTAGGGGGGCCCGGAAGAGTTCAGGTTTCCGCGTTAAGTTTTGGTATCGCACCATAACACCGTAATCAAACTTGCCTACAGCAAAAATATCAATCAGCCTATTCAGTACTGGTAATTGATCGCAACTTTTGCTATACAGCCTTTAGGGCATCTAATAGTGGCCGATTTGATTAAAAAAAGAAGAAAATATATCAAAAGCCATACACTTGCACCGAAATTAACGTTTTGGTACATTTCTCTGACTTGAGAACCCTAATTCTACGGTATAACAATGTACAAGGGCCCAAATCTCTAGAGATCCAAAAGCATTTCAACCTCAGAGAGCGGAGTCAAAGTTGACATACTATACGACTATCATTAAGTAACTCACTCTATCTGTATGAGTTTAATAGGTATTTGGGTTTGTGAAGTCTGTGATTGCAGATGACTTCTTAAAACTTCGATCAGTAAAATATTTGGATTTGCAGTATTAAAGTCATTATGTTGTATAATATTGTGTCAATGTCATCATCCCCCACTTCACATACTCTCTTTCATGTAAATCAAATTTTCTGCTTGTCAATTTAAGCAAGTTTGGTGCTGGGATGTTGATAAAATGCTGTATTTTACCCTTGAGAAACATAAAAAGTGCTAAAGTTTCCGGGGATCCGCCCCGGACCCCGCTGGGGAGCTCACAGCGCTCCCCAAACCCCCTAGCTGGATTTAAACCAATTTTATGTCTAGTTGTTTTTTTAATAGGTCTTAACTGTATGCGAATATCGTTATCCCTTCACTTTAGAAAATTGTTGAGAGTCAGTCTTCTGAAACAGTGCTCGATGATATACGAAGTAAAATCAGAGCAAAAATCCCTTCACTTTTAAATAAAGATCTACACCCCCATCCGACAAAAAATGATTTAACGGCATGGACCCCCGAAAAGGCTTGGGGAGCCCAATAAGATTTGGGGGCCCGGTATCTACCTTCGTACCCCCTAGAAAACTTTCTCTCTGAGGCCCTGGCAGCAACTATTGCAATGTGTGACCTTAGAAAGACTTAAATAGTCAGCCATATCATCCGGGCCTGCTCCGATGGACTAGTTCGATGTCTGCCATTTGAAGCGACAAAACGAGAGGAGAGTGCCACAGATTTCCAAACTCGAGCGAAATTGTTTTGTCATAACGCAATTTTCCAAGTCCAGCGACTTGGGGGCAAATCCAGTCTCACATTTCTCACCTTTCTTGTTCAGTGCCATCACATTCACATTGCAATCGAGTAAATATCGAACCAACTCCGGCCTCCCGCTCTCTATCGCCCTCATCAGAGGGGTAGCACCGTTCCACGTCACTGCGTTTCCGTCCGCCCCAGCAAATAGCAGCACCTTGGTGAATGAACACGCAGTGGTCAGCGACAGAAGGGCAAACCCGTCATCAACCTGAGCGCATGCCCAGGGTTCAACCCGCAGCCTGGCTGCGTTGTCCTTGGACGAGGCGCTCTCAGCAGTTTCTGCTCTTGGAACAGATACGAAAACAATCTAAACCTAGTCTTTTCTGTAGCCTCCTGTGAAGGAGTGGCGTCACCATTGGCAATAGCCGCCTGTCTCATTCTACTACTAAATGCTGCATGATGAGTTAGATATGGTAAAGCAGAAAATTTCGACCAAGCATGTGGAAATTTCGTAGAAGCAACAATATCCCGAGGCGGTGGTACTAACCGACCTATTCCCAGGAATGAAAGCGCAAAGAAACTCCGCGGAGACCCAACAATCGATCCAGATCCCAAGGTCTCGACAAAGTCATAGCTCTTCGTAGAAGCTCAAAGGTAGGACAGTCGAGGAGATGATTAAGATATCGTAGGTGGCAAAATGCGCTACAATTTTTTATAGATTGGAAAAGAGTACAAGGCTGCAAAACCGAGGAAAATTGACCATTTAGATGAGAATCAAAATGCAATAAAACTAACCTGCGCCAAGTCCAGCTGGCCGGAGTGGCAGGCGTGGTGGAGCGGCGTCCACTTGAAGTTGTCTCGCGCTTCCACGTTTGCCCTGAACATTATGACGTCACAAGTCTACAGCTATTGCAAGGTGAAGCAATCGCACATTCAACGTCACAATTGCTGCGTCCGAAAGCTGCCAATACACGGAAGTGTTGCAAGGCCACGCTGAGAAAAGCCGGAAAGTCACTTGTGATGCAATAATGGTTACTTACCCAAGTCCGATAAAGTACTTTGCAAGCTCGAGGTTTCCTTCGGCGCAGCTCGCCATCAGCGGCGTCTTGAAGTACTTGTCTCTCAGGTCCACATCGGCGCCCGACTGAAAAAGCAAATTTGTTTGAGTCTTTCTGACACGTCAAACCAAAATTTATTGATTAACATTTGTGACCAGAAACAGCTCGATGAGGTTTAACTGGAGCGGCTACTTTTTTAAAAAAAACAGGAAGAAATTTTTTTGGTTTAATTTGATAGAGCACAAGACATTTTTTCAACACCGGTGAAACGGCAGGGAAACCAAACAAACCTTCATCCTGATTCTTTGCCACTGCGTCATCAGCAAGGCTATCACGTGACTAGCGCAGCAGTGCTAGTCCAATGTGCCCTCTGGCGGTATCATTGATGGGCCAACGAACTGGTGGTTTCCCTACAGCAGCCGTACTGCCCTGCAGTTATCTCGAGTTTGTTTGAAAAAAGCAAAGATTTTATTTTTGTTCCGCAAGATTGGCAGGCTAAAAAAGGATTTCTAGAATCAGTGTAATTCTTTAAGATTGCAGTTGCGCAACATTTACAATTTTAGTTAGCAACACTGGCGTTACAATGGCACCGACAGTTTTCACTAATTTTAGAAATGCGATGATTGCGCCTGCTCTTCTTCAAAATTTTGCGAGAATTTTATGAGCGAAAAGACGAAATATTCTCGGCACAATGTACGCTTGCGGAATAGATTGACAAGTTAGGCGGAGAAAAGACACGTGATATTTTTCAAATCTTGCATTTCGCGATTTGCGTCGACTCGCTGAGTTCGCCAACAAAATAACCAGTTCTAAGCGGTTTGCGTCGCCACTCACTTCAAACGCTTGTCGCAACGTCGTCAAATCCTCCACCTTTACCGCATCTGTGATTATTACGTACTGCTTGTCCGGATTCGGAAGGTACCAGGCGGAGTCATCTTGGAGTGGATGCTGTGGAGGAAAATCCCTGCAAAAAGCCGTTCGAGTTCAGTTCAGACGGATCAGGGCC
The DNA here is from genome assembly GCA_963965965.1 of Trididemnum nubilum. Classification (NCBI taxonomy): domain Eukaryota; kingdom Metazoa; phylum Chordata; class Ascidiacea; order Aplousobranchia; family Didemnidae; genus Trididemnum; species Trididemnum nubilum. The sequence goes on along the minus strand of OZ014488.1, from coordinate 40,038,048 downwards.
TTCGTTTAGAAGAAACATTGCTCTTAAGAAACGGCTGCAACATCTTATGAAACAGCAAGCTCATTAAAACAAATGCAAAGGACGAATTGGCAAACTAGTGGGCCTCTACCAGCACTTAGCCCTACAGAACCAAACGTTAGTGCTCCAGTGACAATCAACTCACCTCTCAAAACGGACCCGGTCAATCCAGTGAAAATATCGCTCCAGGTATTTTCTTGGCGGGCCGCCGTCGGGTCTGCGGGGCCCGTCTTCGTCTGTGCAGATGGGAAGGGGGATTTTGAACTTGCCTTTCTTCCCCTTCCCACCTTTCTTCCCTTTTTTCCCTTTCTTTTTCTTCTTCCCTTCGAAGGCAGCCATCAGATAAGCCTTTGAAACGAATTTCTTTCCACTCAGAAACTCGTCGACGTTGACGGTCGCTCGTCGATCCGGATCGTGATGTGCCTGCGACAAGCGAAATCCGAGTAAATCCGTCGGTGTTGATAGGAATCTAACGGTAAAACGTGGGCTTTGGTGACGTAAACGACAAAACTTTCTACAGGAGGCTTTCTACTGAGATAAAAGCGATGCTTTATTTAAATTGAATTTGGAACCGTCTGTCGCAGTCTATTTTCACGATCGCGCCTAGTTTGCTGGGTCTACCTCGTGTAAATGCGCAAACAATAGGATGGTCCATTTTCTTTCTAAGGGGAAAAGGAATCTTCTTGAAGTAAATTGCTGCAGGGATACAGAAACCCAAACCTATCAAAGTGGGTGACCCAAAAACCCATGAAGTGGTAGCAAGTGCGCCTTTGCCGTGATGCCACTTTTTAATGGATTGAAAACGGCCGCTACTCCCAACGACATGAAAATCCGTTGAGTCCTCATCCAACGGTGGTTGGCTCCACTCACGCATAAGCACATGGAAACGGAAGGTCCGAAAGAATTGGGTTGCGGGTGAGGAGGTTGCGCAATGTGGAGGAGGGAGGAATGGCTTATCGGGGAAATGAATCTGACCCACCCACGCACACGACAGCCCCACCTGCAAGACACAGTTGTAGTGATTCGCATGCATCGTTGCCCCTGGTCGGAAACCAAAACCATGGTCGACAAATTTAAAACCACAAGTCACGTGATTACCTCTATGATTCGTTGGGTCAATTCTTCATCTAACGGAGCTTTTAATTGTGTCATCACAGTGGTGAAGTCTTGCTGCGTAACAACGGGAGCTTTGTTTTCATTCTTCTCATCCGGTGGCTGAACCTGCAAGATCGCTGAAAATACAGAGGTCGGCCGCGGCTTTAACTGAAACAAACACGGAAGCCGTGGGCTGCTTCCACAGATTTGAAAATGGCCGCTCTGCAGAGGCTTCTTATGGGCTTGAGGGCGCTGTTCAGTTTTTCCTCATATTTCATGGCGCATGCATGCTCCTATGGCAGATGGGTTGTGCATGCGCTCCTATTGGCTAAATTTGAACCAATCGCGAATAACTGCGATGAAAAACTTAGTAACAGCCGGGTCAACAACACTGATAGCTCCAAGGTTCAAATTGAGACGCGAAGACGAGATATGGAACACGAGCCAGCTACAAAGTCGATTTAAATTTGAACCCAAAACGCGCGACACAGCAAGGAAACTTACAGCGTTCATGAGAGCTTCTCTGACGCGCGGCTCTCTCTCGCAGATCCAGTCGTAGAAGAAGAGGAGGTCGAGAGGATTCGGGTTGGTGGCCTCCGGCTTGGAATACTTAGCGAAGAGTTTCTCCGCTTTCCGCAACTCTTTGGACGCTTCCTTGAAACTCCGTTCCTTGGCCAGGAGTCGCGCCGTGAACCCGTCCACGTTCTTCTGCTTTGGATTGCAACCTGCGAGTGAAAAAGCTGTTGCGTAGAGGCGCTTTCTTGTCAACCTGATCGGCCAGTCTACAACAACTGATGAAGCCTTCATCTACAACTTCAACCGAAAAGGCCGTTTTGTTTAACAACTAACAAGAGATTTATCTCCACTAAATTGATAAGGTCTCATCTAACCCAATTGCCAAGGAAAGCCTCCGCCTCTCGCTCATTTCATGTTCTCAAGTAGCAAATTTTGATTATTTTCAGATCTCAATCAAGTTCAACATCTTCCTGCCGTCAACAATTTTAAAGTCCACCGCACAAAAAGCAACCTGATGAAGCGTGAAGGAGCAGCCGAGCACTCCACGGATAGCTTACCTCTCTGTCCTAGGTACTTGCAAATCATCCCAAACCCGCCCTCAGCCGCAGAGTGAAGCGGAGTGTTGTGATCCTTATCACTGACCGTCAAATCCGCTCCAAAGGCAGCCAATGCCTGTAGAAAGTTAAACATAAGCAAGATTCTGGAGAGCAATTGCAACCCTAATCGAGCCGACGTCGCTATAGCAAATTTCATTGAGCTCATCGCATAGCCTGGGTGGCGTCCAAGCCGCAGTTGGTGGGAGCAACAAAAGATTCGCTAAACGATGTCGTTGCTACCACATAACAGTGACCTGGGGGCACCTGACAGAAATTTCCTCGTTCGCTTTAATAACGAGTTTTTTTTAAGAGGCGCTAACGAACGAAATACTCGCTAAACGTAAGAGGTCATTTTTGCACGTGTATGTAAAGCCTTGCGAAATCCGTTACGTTATTCTTTCTCGCTAAATTTCTTCGAGCGATTGCGGAAAGCAGTTCGAGTAAAAAAACGTCACATTTTCTTCGCCAACTTAAAGAGGATCTTGAAGCACTCTTTAAGCGTGCGAGAAATCTTTTTGGTTAAGAAATTTAATGGCGAAATGTTGAAAACTTCTAACTCATGCGAATTTTTGCTGAAAATTAATTCAAATCGTCGCCATGTTTGCGATTAGACTGCTAAAAAAAAGCGAATTGCATTGAGAACCATTTGCTGTTTCGATTGATAAAGAAATGCTAAGTAGTGCAAGTTGACAAAAATAGTAATTCACTCCTTTTATAAGAACGATTTTCTAAAACACGAGGCTCATTTTTGCTCAAAATTTAAGAACAAATTAAAAACACTGCCAGCCTCGGCAGCAAAACAAAGCAAAAAAAAAAATTCAAACTAATCAAAGAAACTAAAATTCGTGCTGATTCAAAACGATAAAATTTCAGTGATTTTCTTGTGTTTGCAAGCAAAATTGCAACTATTCAAGATTATAAAGCTCTGCTGCTCTGCGCAAGCAATTGAGAAATTTTTTTGGCAGTTGTTCAACTTGAAAAAAGCTTGCTTTTTTGCTTTTGCAATTTTACGATGCTGCAAAAGCAAGAAAAAAGCCTTCACTTAAGTCTTAAGCAGACAGAGCTATAGGAATTAAACTGTGTTTTAAACATGCCCGCTGAAATTGACACCGATGCTCTCAAAATTTTTACAAAATCAAGAACAAATGAGACAGAATATTGGCAAGAAATTAAAAACAGCCAGTCTAAACTCAAGATTTACCGGTTCTAAAAAGGAAGTGTACTTCGACTTGCTCACTTTTGAAAAATTTTGAAACCTTAGACCTAAAGTTACTGTTAACATATGAGTTTACCCACCAACAACCTCAAGGGCGCTTTACTTCATTTAAAAAATTATAGTATGGAAAAAGTTGTTCTTATTTTACATTGATCCAAAAACATAATTAAATTCTGTCGTTCATTTACTAATTGTTATCAGTTGAAGAATTTGCTTGCGTAGAATAATCACGCGTAGCTTAAAGTATCTTTTTTCATAACAATGCAGTACATACAATACGCTTGAACGCACTATTTTGAAGTAGAAATGCATCTGACGTCACAATGAGGTATTTATTACGTACTAACACAAGTTACAAACATCTCGCAAAGAAATTCGAGCGAACTGTTTTAACGTGTGTTGGGCGAGACGGCTCAGAAATGGCAGTTAGTCTACGAAGATTTTTTGCTCGTTAGCGCTTTTTAGCGAGCGAGAATGGCCTTTACGAGCTCGCTAGCACGTTCTGTCATGTCGCCCCTGGTTCGACCGCTGAGCGAAACCAGGTGCATATTTTGAACTAAATAATATTGCAAAACTAAAACACCAAATGAATTGAAGGGCCAGCTTTGAACAAGGTCGCCTTTGGCCGAGCTCGATTTAGCCACAAAATACTTTTTGTGCCAGGCTGAAACCAGGCTCTTCAAACACAACAGAAATTGCCTAAAAATGGCGCGAGTAATATTGGGTATCTAGAAGCCGTGATAATCATCAATTAAAAATTTAAACACGAAAAAAGAAATGCATGAAAAGTTTTCCCGACAACAAGCGATTGATGTCAATGTCAACCAACCTTGACAATCTCCAGCGATCCCGCCTCCGCCGCCAGATGAATTGGGGTCAGCCGCTTCTTGTCCCGAACATTCGGATTCGCTCCTTTCGTCAACAACGCACGCGCGACTACAGCGCTACCTGCTGCGCAAGCAGCCGCCAGCGCCGTGCGTCCGTTCACCTGCAACGACATCACGTCATGCGGTTATCAAATAAGCAGCATCTCGGCGTGCCGCGGTTTTGTCCTGACACTACTGCGTCAAGCTCGCCCCCTCTATCCAGGATGGCCGGACAATTGGAGGCGCAAGCTGATCTCCCCGCTTTGGCGCGCATCATCCCAGATGGTTGAGGTCATCAACTTCTCCGAGGCAGTGGGAACCAGGTTTCCGTTCAACAGCAAGTTTTTTTACAGCATAGAAAGTAGTCGCAATAAAAACTTGCCAAGTTCTTCTAGAACAGACCTGAATCTTAGCTTTCCACGCCAAGTTTGACCTCATACACCGAACCCCATCAACGCCTACCTTGTTCGTGGCATTCGGGTCCGCTCCTTGCTCGATAAGCGCCAAACAAACCCCCTCGTTCTCGTTTGCGGAAGTACAGGCGGCCACCAGGGTGGGATTTTCGCTCTCCAGGGTGTTGTTCGCCTCCGCCCCATTCGACATGACAACGTCGAGGCAACGCTGGTGCCGCTGCGTCGTTGAAGAAAAGCAATGGAAGATGACATCTAAAACGAACATTGTTAGCAAAGAAGTAATGCAAAGCCAGTGATACACAGAGCTCAAGTTCAAAAAATTGGAAATTTCTACGCGCGGAATAACCGGATATTGGTTTAGCATCAAGCGCTTCTAATCAATAGCTTCTGGTCGGGTCCTCGTCCGATAACAGCCAATTGTCCCAGCTTTGTTTTCACTGCCTGTCCAATATTTTAAATCCTGCGCAAACATTGTTTCCTAACCGCAATTCATTCTTCTAATTTATGCTTAAATTTGAAACCATATACACTGTAAGTTGGGATCATTTGATTTTGAAATCACAGCAAATTGCCTTCGGAACTATTCATTTGAATTTGAACACCTTTCGACGCAGTTTTTGTTCGATTCTTGCGACTGCGCATTTTCTGGTGCTCCTGCTGCGTCGTTGACACAGCCACTTCAAACTGCTAGGGCTGTCAAACTGCGATGCTAAATCAATTGAACTCTGGTACAGAAAACACAATCATAAGATGTTAAAACAAAGCCTCCGTCATTGCACACACCTTGTCCTTCGTCGTCCTTCATCTTGAGGTCTGCCCCAGCCTCTACCAACGCTTCTACCGTCTTGTCGTGGCCGTAGAAAGCGGCTATCATTATAGGGGTGCGGCCTAAAAATAACAAAATTGTAAAGAAGTTAGGGCTTGAAACCTACGGAAAAAACTTTTTACCTTGGAAATCTTGTACGTTGGGGAAGGCGCCCATACTGATGAGGAGCCGAGCAACCTTCTCGCTGTTGAGTTTCGCGGCGAGGTGTAACGCGCACTCGCCGCGGTTCGGGTCGCGGTAGTTGACTAACCTGTAATATCAACGATCTTTACTGATAAGCCCGAGATTTCGTTATAGAACTTAACCCTAAGGCTCAGTATACTATAGAGGACTTACAAATAAGCATCCTGGCAGCCCACACGCAAGCAATAGGCATGGCAAAAATAAACCATTTCAAGTTGTGAAAGAATGTTGCAGCAGTGAAATGTTGCGTTCACGACAAGTTACTGCCCGGCTTTTTTCATATGGATGAAAATATAATGCAGCAGATATGCTTCAGCTACGTACCCTACAGAAACCCAGTTGGAGGGGGAAACCCAGAAAGGTGGCCATTTTCACGCCACTCAAAGAGTCGGCATCTCGCGACAAGTCGAGCGTTATGTCGCATTCGCGCAGCCCCGGATGTCCAGCTGCATGAAAGAAACACCTAATGAAAGATGACAAGCGGACTGAAATAGACTTACATGGGAATCCCCTGCGCACACAGCTTGCTGATGAGCGCGGTGTCCTCGTTGACGACGCTCTGCAGCAACTTGAATATCTGCAGAACTTCGAGTCTGGTCTGTGCCGTGAGGGCCATCCTGCTTTGCCTCACATTTACCTCGCACATACACGTGAGCTACGTTACAGAGCCGTGCGCAGCCATGGCCCAGCACGCCTGCAAATAAAATCAGATTATGACGTTGCAAGCGTTATACCGTTCGATTAGCACCATGCTTAGACCTTCATCGTGTCCTTGCGGATCCTGTCGGGTGTAAACAAGGCCGCTGCGAACACATTGCATACACAAATACATTCGCTACTTTTGTGCGCAAATACATCCGCTATTGTTGCATGTTAATATATTCGCTACTATAGGGCGCAAATCTAGATCCGCTCCTGAGCAAACGTCACTCAACAAATTTCTGGCGCTGACTTTGCAGCAAATTAACTTAAGGCCAGGATCTTGAACGAAAATCAAAATGAATCCACTAGGTTTTGGAAAAAAACTCCAGTTTGAGATTTCAAAGCAAGTTTGAAGTTGATATCGTTGCTTTCTCAAACTCGTTGAAAATGGGTAAAGCTGTGACAATATCCAATTGCAGGACTTGATTCTTAACTTTGACACCATTCTCAATCTTGCCTCGACTAATTCGATTTCTGGCCTCGCCACTGGATGCCTTAGTTTTTTGTTTTTTTTTATTTTTACGTTATTATTATTATTTTTATTCTTGCATTTTTTTATTTTCTTATTCTTCTTATACCACGCCGAGGCTCGACTGCACGGCCGGTTACGAAATATCAGTGCGGCGCGCGATGCTTTTTATCTGGAATCGGTATGTTGGGGATTATGTTTCAATAATGGTTTCGGATGACACTAGTCGGCATTTAAACTTTCCTTCGAACTCGAACAAAGCAAAATCGATGCTAAACGTGTTTCACCGCCTTTTAGCGCTCAAAAAATCGTCAGGGAAACTCTGGGGCGAATAAGCCAGCAAAAACGTTTCGTTCAACGAAGAAATCACGACTCTTATTTTTGTGGATAATAATCGTGGCGATAAATGACAGAAATAAACACAGCAAAACGGAGCAACTCCGACAAAGGTGGCAGAGTTCAAGTAACATAGGCTTCCATTTACGCGTGACACAAAAACTGGATACCCAAATAGTAACTGTAATCAACTAATCACATCTTGGTCACCAAGTTGCCTTGGCCAGGAGACATCGAAGGGACCTTTTGGTCTTCGAGTCAAGCTGCCACCTGCCCACCTGTCTACCACACACCGTGGAGGCTTCATTTAATTGTTGACCGTCAAGCAGGAAAGCTGTGAACACCAATTTTTATACTTTTTGACTTGACCTGTCCGAGAATCAAACCCGTGTTTACCGCTTCAGTAGCAGACGCTGTATCCACTCGACCACGAATTTGCAAGGTTAGCGTGGTAATACGCTACTCGGTTGTCATAAAACGAGAATTGTCGAAAACGACAAAGCTCTCAGTTTTCAAAAATCTTAAATTCGTCGCCATTCCCACCTACGATATGAATTTTGGATAATGACTATAGGGCTCTCAAAAGTCAATAACGTCAAACTTTTTACGGCCTTAATGTATCATCAAACGTATACCAACATTGGTTTCGGGTGCTCTGGAGTCATTTCAGGAAGATTTTAAAGGTCAAAATAAAGTCAAAATTTTGAGTTAGGTCAAAATTTGCCAAATTGTATGTGATCAAAAAATTTTTTTCAAAAGCAAGCAAAGTTGTTTTTTTTTCTTCGTTTTTCTAAATATTTGAACAGCAATCAAAACTTTATGCGTAGTTTTATACATGTTTGAATGAAGCTTTGCTTCTCAAACTTTTGCAAATAGTAGCAATATGATGTCACAATACAATTGCCTGAGTTAGCTTCTTCATAAAAACGGTTTTACAATAACATGAAACTTTTTTTTTAATTAAGAACAAATCAAGAATGCCAGCCCCGGCATTAATAATACACTGTAATTACGAGCACTTTGTTCAAACTTAAAAATCAAAAAGTGAATTTGTATTGTACAGAACCGTATATCGCAACGAAATAATCAGAGTTTTGAAATCTTCGCACTGCACTGTTTTGCTTTTACAACTTTAACAATTAACATAATTTCTACACAACACAACTTTTTACCAAGCAACAGTGAAATTGTGTCAATTTATTTTCCAATAAAATTTAAGAACAATTGAGGCCGAAAATTCGTGAAAATTTAAGAACAGCTAGGTTCATCCCAAAATTTACTGGTTACAAAAAAAAGGGTAATTGAAATGGAAATATTGCGCAGTTTTTTAGGTTTTTGTCCAACTTCTCTTAGCTGCGTTAATCACAAGACTAACTGATGGAGATTTCTTTCTAAATGCTGTTAATGAAAAACGAAGAGGGTTACGTTCTTCAAACTAATGTGAACTGCGAATTATAAAGCTTTTTTTTTTTAATCAAAATTAGGAGCTTAATAAGGCCAAAACGGTTTAAGTCAAATCAAGACAAAATTTAGCTAAAATAAAGTCAAAATTATAACTTTTTTTAGGTTAAAACAAAAATGGCCAACTCGTAATAACCGAAAGAGTACGATCGCAAGTACAAGGGTCCGAAATGTGGTTTTTACGAAAAATCGCAGAAATTTTGTAATTTGACAAGGTGCGTAGCTCTGAGATTCGAAAAAATCTATATATTGAGGCGCTACTTGTCCGAATTGAAAGATCTCAGCTTAGATGCATGGTTTGGTCATGTACGCAGAATGGCTCAGAAAAGCTTCCAAAGCAAGCTAAAATTGCCAAATCAGTGGGAAAAGGTCAGTTGGACGATCCGGAACTAGACGTACCAATTACACTGAGGACCTTCGATAGAATCTTCTTGATCACGCGACAGCGGGGCTACGCTTCCTTTTTATCGCCGTTTTTTACTGGTTATTGAAGTTGAGAGATTCTTTTTTTTATACATTCTTCAAAACACTAAAACGTTTTAAGTAATTCACGAAAATTTCAAACAATTTTCATCGCAATCATGCGGAATGCTTGGGTAACAGAACGAAATTATTATCTTCTTTTAATCTTCATTTTTGAACTACTCTAAACTTTGTTTGAGTAGATGCTAAAGGGGTTCATTATATTCCTTAGCAAACGACATAATATCAAAATTTGCTTTTTTTAAAAATAACCTATTGAAGCGCAAGCAACAGCACTCACACAAGCTACAGTGTTATACGATTTAACCAGCAGCGATGCCTACGCGTTCTCAAGCAAACCACTCACCATGGCAGCTGGTTCTGGCTTCTTTTTTTTATTTCATTTTTTCTTACACATTAGGGGCAAAACTTGTCCATAACGGGCTAATCTTGGTGAACCAAATCAAATTAAGACTTTGCAAGAGCATTGGTTTCATACAACGTCATAAACGACTAACTATGTCGCAACAGCTAACTACCAAGTTATACATGCATTTACGCACACAGCTTAGGTATTCTTATTTATTTCGCGTATCATTCGCGAATTTATTTTTTAGCGTATCTACAAAAATTATGATTGCCCATCTTTCTGATCATGCTTTTTTTATTTGCAGTTGTTCCAGTTGTAATTTTCCCTTTTTAAAATTTCGACCGACGTTCCGAAGTAACACCACTTCAATTCCTGGCCAGCAGGGGAGCCGAAACCCGGGGGGATATATCCCCCAATAATTTGACTGCACCCCCCCCAATCATTTGATTATGGTATGCACCTGCATCCCCCCCAATGATTTGACTATGGTCTGCATCTGAGCGCTGGATGGTCTTTGGGACTTTTTTTGGCCATCACTTGACTTCGGGGAAAAAAACTCTTCAATTTTCGGTGAAGATCTTTTTTATTTTAGGTCTTCTCTTGATTTTGGGGACAAAAACTATTCAATTTTTGGTGAAGACCTTTTTTTTGGTCTTCACTTGATTAGCTGACGTGAAAAAATAGTGCACGAGCTTCATCCCCCCCAAAGTTGAAAATAGGGCAAAATTGGAATAACATTGCAAATTATCCCCTCTAATGCTCAATATAAATCGGCACCACTGCTGGCCAGTGATGTTTGCGAGGGTCGACTTGCGCAACGGAGTTGCTTGCTTCTCCCCTATGGATGAGCAACCCGCATCGAAAAGGTCACAAAAACCAGCTGGGCTGGAGAACTCAGGAGAGAAAAGTGGTCATTCTCGCACCACTCAAAGGACGAGAAGCCCATCACTACGTAGGCAACCACCGCTGGGTGAGCGGCGTCACTCTTCTGTCCCGGATGAAGCACTGAGTTTCGCCATAGAGGTTGATGGGCTCTAATCCACACCAGCTGGCGCCCAAAAATTATCTATTCTGCAATCTCGATCTCCACTTAATTTTTTACTTCTCCACTGCAAAATGCACATTTCGCTGTTAACTCCTCCTTCGAGCCCCCGCGGTGGATCATGGGAGCATTGACACCACTCTGACCGCTTTCATACTTCCAAATTTATGCTGCAAGACAAATCACAAATTTCATTAAAACTGTGTTCAATTAAATGCATAGCAGCGAGATTAAAGATTGCACAACGAAAATTTTGAACAAATTGATCAGCAAATAACTGTGAATCACTGATTGCGAAGCAACCGGATGATTTGGAAGCATACATTAGGGACGAGCTGTACAGTAGCATAAGTTATGCAATCAACTGCGACAGGTTGGTCATTTCGCTGCATCCTAACCACCGGACTGCCGCGGAAGCGCATCGTTCCGCTTCGCGCTGTAGGTACCCGAAAGTTCTTTTTATGGCAGCCAAGTCGAACGACTTTCTGGGTCAGGAAAACATTACGTCGCCTAACAATCGTGTTTTAGTGGCTGAATGAAATCGTAAAGCGCAAAAGCATTCAACCAGAAAAAATGAGTTCGCGAAGCTCTAAGTTAATATTCCGAATAAATTACCGCGATACATAAAGCGTTGATTATTCAAAGAGCAAGATAAACTTAAGTTAGCACAGCTTCACATTTCATTACATGCAAGCCAAAGCAGCATGGAATATTTTGCAACAAAATAGAAGCAGGAAATGTCCGGGCTCGTCTATAATACATCGGGTCTAAAATTATGCGAGGTTTCATTCCAGAACCTCGCTGGGAAGTGGCGCTCCTTCCAACGCCGCCAGAATGTTGTCGACAGTTTTATGCGCCATCCGCATCCGAGTCTTCTCAGTGGCGCTGCAGCAATGCGGGGTCACTATGACGTTCGGCATGCGCAGCAATGGATGGTCACGTGGTAGTGGTTCAGGATCGGTGACGTCAAGAGCGGCAAATTTGATTTGAGCATCGCTGAGTGCACGCACTAAGGCGTCGTGGTCCACAATCGCACCTGACAAAAGTTGATTTTATGACGTCATATACGACGCGACTCGTGGCCACATTCATTTAGTCGAACTTGTGATGGCAGGCATGTGAACTGAAAAATCTTTGAGTTTGTCATGTTTTTCCTCAGCTGATAAAACCCTTTAGGGCTGAAGAGGCCTCTCTTCGACGGCGCAATTGTCGCAATGGGTGCATTAGCTCATCAGACTGCCTTGCTGAGGTACAAACGCACAGCTATGAACCGGTTGCGGAATATGACATGATTACAGAGAAAAATAAACTTGGACCTTTTCACCTTGAACTGAAACGGCTTTAACCGATGAAAAAAATTCGGAAGGGCTAAGGTCGTAACGAAGCAGAACATTTCATAGCAAATCATGTTCATGCTGTTTGACTCCGTTTTCGAGAGAACCACTTAGTTACCTCTTGCAATGTTGACAAAAATAGCGGAGGGCTTCATGATTCGGAATTGCTCTTCCCCGAACATCTTCCTAGTGTCAGGGGTCAGGCAAACTGTCACGATGACGTAATCACAACGGGGCAGCATGTTGCGCAGCGACTCGCAGTACTCCGCTCTCACAGCTAGCTCGTCTGAGGTTGACCTGAAAGTCGTAGACATGTGAGCGCGCGTAAGAAGTTTTATAGAGAAGCTTGAAAAGTGTAGGTATTGTGGCTGCAGACCTGTTAATAACGTCTCCCGGTCATCGCGCATCAACTCCGCCTCACCTTCGCCGTCTGTTGTGGTACAAGACTTCCATGTTGAACCCACACGCCCTCTGCGCCACTTTGAATCCGATCTCCCCCATTCCAACAATCCCCAGCGTGGAGCCGTGGACGTCGATCTCCGTCACCTGATTGCGACAAACAATCACCTCGGGAGCTTTCGCAATGGACACATCTACAAACACACCTCATTGTCACTTGTCAGTGGAACGCAATCTTAAACGTGACGTAACAATCGACGCCAATTGTGATGAAAGATTTCGTTTTCGACGTATGATGTTTATAGACTTCGCATTCTTTTCTCACAGGCAGGGCTGGATTTACCACATGGCACAATGCTAGAAGCCTCGCGTGAGATGTAAGACCCTTTTTTTGTCTTCACCTATATTTAGCAGGAAAACGGAAGCGAAAATCCATAAGCCAGGGGGCCCTGCTCACAAGCACACTATTAACTCCTTCTGCGTTTGTGCTTACAGACGCGTTTCAGATGAAAACTCAAACCACCGCCAACTGCACAAGGTCAAGCGCATACTCTGGTGAATCTGGCTTGAAATTGGCGGATTCAGAGAATGAAAAGTTTTAAGCAATTGACGACCAAGGCAACTGCAAGTGAGTGAGCGTCTCCGAGCAACTTCATGGAATTTTGTAGACAACCAGCTCTGCACTTGTGGATGGCGCAGCTGTAATATTAAAGGTTAAGGGTTTGGTTCCCAAGAACGTTCCTAATTTTGAAGTTGCAACAATGTATCTTGAACTACAGGTATTCTAATTTAGGACTCACAGTTGCAAAAATCCCTCCCAGCAGCGAGTAGTAGCAACATTCCGAAGTCTGCAACGGAATCGCCGAGGACTCCGGGCGCATTGGAGACTTTGACTCCGCAGGAGCGGATCATCGGCACATCGATGTGGTTGTATCCGGCCGAGCAAACCGCAACGATTTTTAGCTTAGGGAGTTTCGCTAACAACTCTCGCGTCACCTGAACAATGCAGCGGGTTGAGAACTGCTTCCGATATCCGCTCAGGGCAAACTCGTTCGTTCATACGATCCAGGCGCTCTGCATTTGTCCAACTAACGCAGAGCACTTGTATGGGTTCTGTTAGCATGTGTTTTGTCAGGCTGGGCCACCACAACGGGTAGACTGCTTGGCCACAATGAGAAATACTTAAATAAGCGTGAAGTGTCTTTCCTAAGGACACATTGACAAGTTGGGAAAAGAATTAGGGGTCAGCAACCTTTCGATTACCAACGCTCCACCACTAAGCTATCATTGGTGTTATCGCACCGTAGACGTTCCATCGGTCAAATTTCCCAGATTAACGTATTTTTGATGTTGCAAATTCAACCTAATTGATCTCTCGAATCAAAGTTGAACTTCGCAGGAGCACCGAACTAATTTTACGAACCGCACTTACTGTTGGTTTGCCATGGAAGTTGAAAATAGCCACGATTTGTTGCGAAAATTCCGCTGGGTTTTTATCGAATTCTTCGGTGGTAACAACCTTGAAGTGACGTTGCAGAACTTTCATGAAATTTTGAGGAGTCCCGTTCTCCTCAGAAACGTAACAAAGTATTGAAGGAAAAGACATTTATTTTTCTACAATTTTATATAAAATACGTAATGCAGCACGCTGAAATTAACAAACTTATCTTAAAATTGGGCAAACGTTATCACAAAGACAGGCGTCTTTGATTTGTGGCAAAACCCCGACCAACCAATCTTTTCACGAAGCGAAGAAGCGGAAATCACTCGCAAACATTCGGTGCAGGGCGTCCGACAACCGAAAGACGATGGCATCATTTAAGCACCCCGTCAAACTTTGCAACTACACATGTCGCTTCCGCTCGCTTTTCTGAACAAAATGTACCCGTGGACTTTCGAAAAATATAACGAACTATTATGCGTTAGGTGCTACGCTTGCTTTTAAAAGTCAACTTTGAGGCTGGCTGTTCTTAGTTTTCAGCCTCATTTGTTATTTAATTCAAGACCATCGATGTCCATTTTTGCGACCACGTTTGAAAAACTATTTAATTCCGAATGCTCTGGCAGCTTGAGTAAACGCTCTTTCGACTGCTTTTACCAGAGGTGAAGTCGAGGACACAAGGCTCGAGGCCAAGGCCAAGGACACAAAAAAAGTCCGAGGCCAAGGACCGCCTTTTTGAGGACAGAACCTCTCGAGGCCAAGGACAGGAATGCTCGAGGCCAAGGCCAAGGACCAAGGACACAAGCGCAAGTGCTCCTCAAAAAAAAAAAAAAAAGGTCTTCACAAAAATTTTTCAAGCGATCTCCACAAAAAAACGTTTTCCAAAAAATTTTTCAAGCACTTCACAAAATTCTAACAATTCAAAAAATACTGCTGTCCTCGAGCCGAGGACAGGCCAATTTCCAAGGACTTGAGGCCTCGAGGCCAAGGACGTCCTCGAGGACTCCACCTCTGGCTTTTACAGCATCGTAAAATTGCAAAGCGAAAAAGCGAGTTTTTTTCGATTTGAACAAAGCCAAATTTTTCTTGATTGCCTAAGCAATGCGCAACAGCATTTTAAAATCTCGGAATCGTTATGATTTGGCTAGCAAATACTGCCAAATCATCAGTACAGAATTAAGTTTCTTTTTATTTGAAATTTATTCCTTTTTTGTTTGTTCATTATCTTTTTTACTGCTAAGGCTGCATTGTTCTTAAATTTTGAGCAAAAATGAGCCTCATCGTGTTCTTAAAAAAGTGTACTGTATTAAAAGTGATAATTATATAACGGTAACGCAGAAATGGTGGTTTTAGAGCAGGGTTTCTCCAGGGTCTTAGGAGCCGCTGCGGGCGGTTTTTGGGGGACCACGAGAAAATAGCGCCGGGAGCTGGAATTGTACACCAAAACCCTTAATTGCTAGGGATTTGGTTCGAAAAGCACTGAAGATCTGTTTTTCCTCCTGTCTTCGGACTTCGTCACTACACAAAATAGCCCAGAATTTGGCTTGTAAATAACGGAAGGCCTTTCCTTTTCGCTCTGCGCCCTTTAAGTGATGCAAATGGTGGTCCGAAGTATTTTGGTAACCACCTTTCAAACGCAGAGAACCACATCGAGTTCGCTACTCGATAGTGCCGACGTCGTTCAGGGATAAAAGCGAACGAAATAAATAAAAACGCAAATACACCAGGTGGGGGAACACACCGATTCAAAGAAAAAATTGCACTATTTGCTGGAACAACGCAAACCACACGATTGCATATTTTAACATAATTATAAGATTTTGTATCATCACGGATAAAAACATAATTTGGTAAATGCCTTTCAACTTCAGCAAGATGCCTCTCGGCTTTCCCTTTCCGAGGCTTTTGACAAGCAACCCTACGTACACACTGATTGCAAAATATTCAAAACTCGAAACTTGTAAAGGCTGCCTACCAAAGTGTCTCGTGAGAAAAAATATTGCAAACCTTAAGCAGATAAGTGCTAAACGTAATTGTTTACAGACAAGTGTCAGCGTGACACAACAACACTGGCATTGAAAGCTTCCACGGTGCGTCATTGTCTCTGGCATCTCGAGAAAAAAAGGGATCGACATAAGAAAACACTTAGCAATCGCCAATAAGGAGGAGTTTATTGCTTTTCCTAGACTTGCACATAGCACAGCCAGTTCATTCACTTTTTAACATTTCTCCATAACTCCGTTCAGCTTCTCGAAGCAGTTGAAGTGAAATTAGAACATAAACCAAACTTCAATCAGCTACGCTATGCTCAACTCGTGCAAAAACTGCGAACCCGCAAGTCCCACTTTCTTTGTTCTGCTTTTTTTTTAGTTTAACATAAACTTGATTCAGTGACATGGGGTCAGCTGGGCAATAAAAGAGCTAAAAAATTTCCATAACGGTAATAGAATCATTAAAATGCACCACAGCAGTAGCGTACGAAAATTTGCAACCCTTAAATCAACTGCTGGCAATTACATCACTCCTTGATTGCAATTATCACAAGTCACATTTCCAAGCTAAGCTGAATTGAGAGAGTCGCTTATCGCCTGCACAATGACTGCCACTGCCATAGCTCCAGGGTCTGGCTGCTTCAGCAGTTCACTCGCTACGTAGCTGGCCCTTCCAGCTCTGGCTTTCATCAATGCAGTTTCCTCAGCAGCCGCTTTCACGTTCTTGGCAGCTGTCTTTAAAGCCACAGAAAACTGCTGCTTATCCTCAACGCTGCTGCGGAGAGAACAACTGAATGCATGGAGCGAATCAACCATGGTCCTGTCGCCCACTTCAGCTTTGCCATATTCCATAACCGAATGCATCCCACTATCAACGCTTTGTTTGAACGCTAGCAAGCTCGTGCTGCTGGCGTGGTGCGAGGCAGCTGTAAAGAAGAGACTGTACAAACCACCAGATGCGCCACCCATGGAAACCTCCGCACATGCCGCTAGCTTGAATAGCACACCGGCAATGCTCAAGTTGCTCCAGCTACTCATTTCTGACAACACCATCAAAGCCCCGCGCTTTAGCGTGGATCCACAATCTCCATCGCCGCATGACGTATCAAGGTGATTGAGGAGAGCTTCGTTAGCAACCAACTCCTCGCAGGCATGCTTGATCCCGTTCAACACCTCCGCTGTTACTTTGACATCAGTATCCAACCCAGACGTAAAGTTTTGAGAAATTTGAGAAGAAAACTCAGAAATATATTCATTGCGCCTCGAATGCTTTGAAGACAATGCGGTTGAAATCCTAGGCCAGCCTGGAGCAGTTGTATCATAATCTAAACAACCCATAATTTCGTCCGTGAGTTTTGTGATGTTCATATTAAACCCACACATGTCTAATGACGTCATGAAATGTCCCAGGTAAAATCTTTCCACAAATACTTGTCTTTCTTCTAATTCTTTTATTACTTTTCGGGCTAAAACATGCATCTCAATAGCAGAAAGTCCCCCTAAGTTATTCATTGTCACAGCGACTTTGGTACCGACTGGCAAGACAATGCGGCTGGCATTGCTTGTGTTTGTCATGTGGTTGAGCATGGTTGAAACGGTGTCATCAGCTGTTTGGACTTTCAACCTTTTCACACCAGCTTCACCATGAGCTCCCAATCCAACCTCCATCTCACTAGCATCAAGCTGGAACGAGCTGCCACTACCTGGAATTGAACAACCAGACAAGCTCACTCCAATAGTGCCCATGTTGTCAGCTGCAGATTGAGCCACTTCAGCAATTTCTTCCAGACTTCTGTTCTGCTTTGACAAAGCACCAGCAACTTTCATGACATTAACAATTCCAACCAAACCTCTCCGACCCGCTGTTCTATCACTAACTTCTAAAGCACAATCTTCACCAACCACAACCATTTTGATTTTGTGGCCTAAAGCTTTTGCTCTTTCCAGGGCTATTCCAAAGTTGAGTCGATCACCAGTGTAATTTGCAACGACTAGAAGCGTGCCAGCAGGTGATTTTGTTGCTTCAATAGCAGCAATGATGTCATGGGGAGGCGGGGATGCAAACACAGAGCCGGCGACAGCAGCAGTCAGCATTCCTTCACCAACAAATCCAGCAGCAAATGGTTCATGGCCAGATCCGCCGCCACTGATAACAGCCACCTGATTCTGTGCAAAACCTTCGCGAACAATCACTCGATGACCTCTCAGAAGCCGTAATCCTGGGTGCTGCAAAGACAAGCTCTCCAGCATCTCATCAACACAATCCTCAACTTTGTTTATAAACAAACGATTTGTACGAGACATAGCTATGCTGTTTGTTCACCAGCGTTGTCTTTAATCTATGAAGTTCAAAAATACAACTCTATAAATAATTAATATCAGATATACTTGATATCAAAGAAACAACTACCTTGAAAAGATGTGTTGAAAAAAAAAGACCTGGTTGAAATACTAAAATAGCCAAGATAATTGGAAGATATATGGTCTATGACTTTTAGGCACAGATGTTTATGCACGAGATGATTATACACCTGGGATGATTAGGCACCAGGACTATTAGTATTAGGCGCTGGGACTATTATGCGCCTAATCATTAGGGTGGAGTGAAAAATAAAAATTTTTGAATTAAAAAAAGTGGGCTTGATATATGGCCTCAAATACCATATGAAGTACTTCTATTGCAATTTTGAGTTCTTGCACCCTCTAGTGGCAATGTAATTTGACTGAAGGAGCTCAGAGTAGCCAATTTTGCAAAATCTCCTTAACCACATATGCTAGAAAGCTAGTTTCTAGCTTAAAAGTTACAAATAGTACATTTATATGTATCTCCATCAAAAAAACTTTGCCAAAAAATGTACTGAAAAAAAGTTACAGCCAAATTATTGATTACAGATTAATTGATTATTCATAAGATTTCAGTACTCAACTTCAAACGCATTGCAATTCACATTGGCATTGAAAATAAGATAAATAAAATTTAATTTATGGATATTTGCACTCTTAGTGTGCCACGCTGTTTTATCAGCTTAAAATAGTTTTTTTAATGGCATTAGCCTAACTGAACTAGGCAATGTATAGCAGTGTAGCAACAAATGTTTGAAGTTTCATGTTACTGCATCATTCAGTATTGGTTGGCTCTTGATCACAATTTATTTAAGCTAAACTTGAGGAATTATATCCAGTGTATTCAAAAAAAGTTTAGATTGTACAGTTCAATTTAAAAGCACCAAAAGATGCAAAAGTACAAGATCAGAAAAACAAGAATTAAAAAGCAATTAGTAATTCGAAAAGCTATAGTTTTAAAAGGAAGAAAATTTGGCAATATATTCAACGAACAATTTGATACGGTTGTGTATTGTATTGTAGATACCGTATAAATTGTACTTCCTGGCATAAATTTACCGGTAGTTATTTGACAAACAGCATGCTAACTAGAAAAAGATCCAAGTCTAATGTTACTTGTAAAAAGTTATATGGTGGAGAAAATTTTCAAAGTTCTGATGATTTTCCTCCATGATCTGGGATTGCTGCAAAACATTTATCCTTGTGTTCTGCTTTTTGATCTTCAAAAAAAGCAAGATCATCAGTCGTTATTATCAAGCCATATAGAATTTCACATTGCTTTCTTTGTATAATGTATCAAAAAGTTTACCAGCATCTTGCAAGAAATTAGTTTCAAGCTCTTTGTATCAATCTGCAATTTTAGATTTTTTTGAATATGTAGTTAAACCACTGAAGTTTAGCATTAATTGATGGATTTTTTTGTGCAATTGCTCAGTTTGCTCAGTTGCGTAAGGCAAATGCCTTTAAAAAAACTACTTTAAGATGATAAGGCAGCATGGCACACTAAGAGTGCAAATGCCAAATATACATAAATTTATACTTCATTTATCTCATTTTCAATGCCAACGTAAATTGCAATGCATTTGAAGTTGAGCACTGAAAACTTATCAATAATCAGTAAATCTGTAATCAATAATTTGGCTGTAACTTTTTTTCTGTATGTTTTTAAGGCAAAGTTGTTTTTAATGGAGATACAAATGTGCTATTTGTGCAACTTTTAAGCTAAAAACTAGCTTTCTAGCATATGTGGTTAGGGAGATATGGGAAAATTGGTATTTTGAGAGATCGTTCAGTCAAATTACACAGCCACTAGAGAGTGCAAGAACTCAAAATTGCGATAAAAGTATTTCATATGGTATTTGGGGCCATATATTAAGACCACTTTTTTTAATTCAAAAATTTTTATTTTTCACTCCACCCTACCAATCATCCTGTTGTTTGAATAATGGAATACTAGTAAAGGTCTACGGTACCTACAGGAACTAGGTATAATATCCATAAGCTACTAGAAAATGATGGTTCCATGAAGCGAATAATAAAGCCTGGTCACAACCCCAGACCTTGCTAATGTACTGGATCAGTATGTCTGTCTCTATGCCGTAAGCAGGGATGTGGAAGCGGCAATTTTTCAATTGCTTCTGCTTCCACCCTTAGCGCTTCTGCTTCCACCACTTCAACTTAATGACAGATTTTTTGCTTAAATTTTTTTGATCTTTTAATTTTTTGACAATTTTTTTTCCAAACAATTCAAAATAAAACAGCGTTGTGATCATCATCTTAAAAATATCACCGCAAATAAAACCAAATTATATAGTTGTATTCACTCATTTGTCGTCGCAAGGATTTGCACATGGGTGTGCTCAGGAATTTGGAGCAGCCCTTGAAGCGTAAGTACAATTAATCAGATGGTTGTTATGGTTCAGCTGATGCGAATTTCTCTGAAGGTTCACCCAGAAGTTTAAAATAATGAGTGAATATTTAGGATATGGGGAAGGATTTCCAAGCACTCGGGATAATACCTTATTTCACCTGCATCTGCGCTGTTAGGTGCAAATCTTTACTTGGCTATAATTAGGTACGGTAGCCCTGGGATGAAGCTTCCACATTTGCAAAAAAATTTTTTAATGACTTATTTGTGCATCGCGCATGAGGTTGGATCCAAAATTTTACCAGCAACTTATACAATATTTTTAGGACAGCAAAATGAAAAACACTGCAGAGATTACACAACATGCATGGTTTCATACTAGAATAATTCTTGTCGCAAACTGTACTTAGCAATAATTAAGACAAGCAGTATAACATCATCTCTAAAAGTCATTTAATATTAAACTTTGTTTGAGACGTTATGATGGCTCACTGTTTGCTTTTCAAAAATATATTATCGCCGAGAAACAAATTAAAATGGTGGAACTGGAAAGTTTGTTTATATTGGTGAATGTTGTTTTGCACAAGTATGGCCCCAGATTTTGTCTATATGAGCACTGGTACTGTATGGCCTGAAAAAAATGGGCAAAGACCCATTTAAAAGTATATAGTTTTGAAAAAATCTTTAAATTTTAGGACTAAAATAGAGAATTTTTGAACACTTATAATTTCAAAAACGAGTTGGATAGCTACATGGTTCATCTTTGAGTTGATAGTGGTGGGAGCTGCTTGGATCTAACGTGAACCACGCACAAGCCTTCAAAAATGTTTCTCTGCAAACGATGATTGATTGAACATTCACTTTTTGTTGTATATTTTAAAAAAGTTACACTACTTTTAAGTTTTGACGTTCGATATGAATGGTCAAAGTGGAAGCCGTACCTTTGTACCGCTTCCTGTTTTCGCTTCCGCGAAAATTTGCTGCTTCCGCATCCCTCTGTCCCTGCCTGTAAGCACATTCGTTTTTTTTTTACATGATGTTTTTACAACTAGTTTTATTTAAACACTGTCACACTGCTTGCTGACAGTGAGTCAGTGACAGGAAAGGGCGCAAAATGTAACAATCTGACAACGGTACCGATAGGCCTACTCACAGACTCAGTAGGCTAGGCAATATATAGCTAGGCAATTAGTCATAGAACAGAAAGCTACAGCATTTCCCTAACTCTAACCCGTAAAAATGGTTCAGTATTTTGCTACTGCTCATCCTCATTCTCGTACCAAAGGCCTATCATTGCTATGAATCACTGACCAGCAGCAGTGACCTCCAAGATCTCAATTTGAAAGCAGCATGTTACGCCGGGCGCAGAAAAGCAGAAAATCACAAAAATTCTGCGCCACGAAAGCAAAAACAAAGAATGAAAGTCGTGCACAAGCAGAGTGCAGGACACATTGGCATTGCATTTGCACAAGACGTCTGGAGGGCTGCAAATTTTGCGTAGACGTCTGGAAGGTTTCTAATTCTATTGCAAATGCGGAGTGATGACCCTATTTTTCAAAAGCACCGAAAAAGTTCTTCAGGCGTAATTTAACAGTTTTTATTGGCGTGCCGCAAACATTACATGAGTTTTGAAAAATTTTTTGCAACATCAATTTAAAGAGATCGTAAGGATCGAAATCGGTTTTATTAAAAAAATGAGAACTTCTTGAGGTAATAAAGAGGTGCCCCAAACCTTTTTCCACAATTCCCTTTATTGGCGAAAATACGACTTAATTCGTTTGACTCCGTACTGTTGCCAACCCTGCATTTCGTAATTTTGTGACATTGCAAAAGGCATGCTTCTATAAAATTTCTCGCAGACAAAGCATCGCGATGTTCATAATAATGATATAAAATTTGAAGCCAAAAAGAATCATACCGTAGAATGTAGATTAGTGTCAGTATATTGGCAGTGCAGGTCTACAGGTAGGCCTACTGTCGGGAATCGGATGAGACAGTTAGATGTGCATAGGATCGGCTGATGCGAATCAACTGAATCGGGGACGCAACTTGGTCTGTACTCAGATCCATAACCAGGCGCGTAGCCAGAAATTCGCAATGGGGGGGCTTTTTTGGGGTTCTGGGGGCAGAGCCCCCAGCGCTCGAAAACTTTGCATTTTTTTGCAAAAATAACTTAATTTTAGGGCTATTTTGATAAAAAAGAATGCTTTTAAAACTTGGCATGGAAATTGGCAGCGTAACATGATTCAACTGGTTGCATTAATGGGCTATGTGGGAGGTGGCTAATGATACCATTGTAGTTTTCTTGTTTACATACTGGTAAATCACAAAATTCTGTTATTCAATAAAACTCACAGGTGTGAGTAATCTATTTCGTTTATATTTTATAAAGAAAAACAATTGGGGGGCTAATGGAAAGATATTTGAGACAAGTGATGGTTAATTAACTAATACTGAATAGCCCCCCCTTATTCCTGAGTTTATGATACATTTGTTGATAAAACCTATGTTTGGCATTTTTACGTTAGCGATCAAATTTGATTGCTTATTTTCGGAAATTTTTCAAAGTTTTCATTGATTTTTGACTTTTATTTTTGACAAATTAGCCCCCTCCCCTGAATAAATTTCAAATGATGTTTTAAATCACTTTTTAGTCCATTCCAGCCCAAAAACAGTCTCAGAAGAGCTAAAAACGTGATATTTTCCTTGTTCTGCACTTTGGTTGACAGGCCAATGGGGGGGCTTAGCCCCCCCCTACCGCCCTGGCTACGCTACTGCCCACAACGTAAAGCTATCGCCTACGACAGCGCAGAAAATTCATGATGATTCGTTAACTCCGAATACTGTTGAGTTTCTCTGGCTTGAATTATCACAACATCAGTTGATTAAGAGATTATGATTCTTTTACTTACAGTATAGTCACCTTATTCAAATAGAATGCAAAAAAAACACAAAAATTAGCAGTTAATTTAGAAAGACGCCTACACACAGCACACACTATAACTTAGACAACGGAAGATACT
The DNA here is from genome assembly GCA_963965965.1 of Trididemnum nubilum. Classification (NCBI taxonomy): domain Eukaryota; kingdom Metazoa; phylum Chordata; class Ascidiacea; order Aplousobranchia; family Didemnidae; genus Trididemnum; species Trididemnum nubilum. Next base: position 40,014,578 of record OZ014488.1, on the reverse strand, counting down.
GATTCAGTGTCAGCTATAATTATACGATACACAAAATAATCATGAAATATCTGCTTTTTCTCATATTTGCAACAAGGAAATTATGGCGTTATTTAATCAAGTGGGACAGACTTTAGCTAGCATTGCTGCAGTAAAAATATGCGCTCACATTAACTAAAGTGTTACTTCTAGGCATAGGTGCAGCCAGGATTTTTGATTGAGGGGGGGCCAAACCACCAATCACATACAATAACGCCATTATAAATTTTCGAAAGAGGAACGTTTTCTGGAACAAAGATATCGTAGAATGAAAGCCCAGAAGCCACGGTCTGGTTTACCAGAGATAAAAAACTAAAATGTCTAAATTGAGAGATGCGTGAGAGCAAACTAGTGTCACTGAAATGTATCACAGAAGCTGGGCGATTTTTTGGAAAAGCACGGTATTTTAATGCCATTGGATCACATTCCACACGTGTTTAGAGCCTTTAAAAAGAACTAGGTGTTACGTCGTATTCTTAGTTTTGTTCTTTGTTGCCCACTAGTGGTCTGTGTTCTTATTGTTTGGCTAACGCTAGTTCTGTTTATGATTTGCCAAGTCGCCGGAAGCGATGCATCATTTTCACACTGACAAAATCTTCACGCGTGAAGATTTGGTCAGTTCAGTTCAGTATTCCTAGCATCAAGTTGTTCTGATTTTTTGGAATTCTCTCTCCATCGTAGCTGCAGTGAATTTGAACTCGCATTTGACTACCTGGCAAAATCAATCGGTATGTATTTGTTTATAATTTCTATTTAGCGTTAGTCTTCGTATATCTTGCTTTCTATAATTTTATGGTAATGATATGGGAGCCGAGAAGCACACCTTTTTACTGGTTTTTCGGGGGTTAGGTGTGGTTAGTCTGGGCATGTGAATGCTTCACATGGTCTTGGCTCCGATATTTTTACAGGGTTTGGAAGTAATTGCTATACTACGTTTGAAACGTTTTCGTTTGTTTTCAGAAACCGCAGTACGCAGTACGCAGTACGCAGTATGCAATAAACAACAACTCCAAAAAGCTGCGCGTTTCGATTCTTTCCTGTGTACAGGTATAGGGCTGCGCCAGGAGCCCAGAGTGTACCCTACACAAAGTTTCGATTGATTTTTATTCCTCACATAATTCTTAATTTCACGTTTGAATTGTATTCACGTTTGCTGTGCAATGATGGACCTCAAAGAAGACATAGAACTCAGAAATAATCTTTCAAATTTATATTTAAGAGCGGAGCGCTTGATGTCAATGAGATCAACCTCCTCTGAAAGCGTAGAAGCTGTTGCAAGTTTAATTCAAACAACGCTTGAAAAACTTTTGGAAATTTTAAAATCTGACAAAATTTTGGATTCCCAAGAAATTGACGCTGTTATTAAAAATAACCACGAATTTAACGCACGCTTTAAGGATTGGCTTAAATCTAAGTCTACTTCAGACGCTACTAGCAGTACAAAGGTCGTGGAAGACACCTTATCTTTTTTGGACCTCGACGTGGCGCCTTCCAAATCGTTAACTTCCAGTGTCATAACCAGCAGTAGCCGTTCCACATCTAGCTCGCGATCAACAGTAAAGCGACGAGAGGCTTACGCGAAAATGAAATTATTAGAGTTAGAAGCTGCCCATGAGGAAGAACGCGCCCTAGAGGAGGCTAAACGCGCCCAAGAGGAGGCTAAACGCGCCCAGGAGGATGTCGAGCGCAAGCGGCGCGAGACGAAGCGTAAACTCGATCTGGCTGCTCTCGAATTCAAATTGTGGGATAGTGATCTTTGCGAAAACGAATTTTCAAAAACTAATACGAGCGACGTATCAGCTGAATCTCAACGTCCTGTAATCTTAAAAGAGCAAACTGTTTCAAATATCGTTTCGACCGTTTCGGTTCTGACAACGGCTTCTACTACCGCATCCAAACGCGGAGCATCAAGCCACGTGCTTAAAGGCGAACAACCTATTCCGCCAGCATGCCTTTCATCTGCTAATGGCACTAGTTTTTCAGCTTTGCCCAATGCCGACTTAGGTGTTAATTTTTATGCACCTCCGCCCGTAGTTACTACGTTTTCTACTCCGCCAATGCAAAATGCTTTAATGCAACGTGATTATGGCACAAATAGCTCTTTTCCCAGGGACCCATTCTCCAGTGCTCCCAATCCTAGTTTTCATCAGCAATCTGTATGGTCCGGTGCCCCGGGGGGCCTGGCGGGAGGGGTTGCCTTTTCTCACCCAAGAACAAATGACCGCATGGTACAACCACGTGGGTTTTCGCCAGTTCCTCAGTACCCTGTTTTGTGCTACCCTGGAGATAACATCTTTTTGCCCAGGCCTGAGTTTCCTAAGTTTAATGGAGACCCGCTAAACTTTACGACCTTCAAAAATGAATTTGTTAAGTACATTGTGCCTAAGGTTTCGGATCACAAAATGTTGCTTTGTTATTTGCTGCAACATTGTGAAACTAAAGTTCGAGATAAGATTCAACACTTCTCTAATAAAGGAGACGCTGGCTACGCATTAGCCTGCGAAAGACTTGAGCGAGAATACGGCAGACCAAATATTATTGCTGACGCTTGTGAACAACGCTTGAAGGCTGCCAAGGCTGTAAAATCGAATGATCCTGTTGGCTTAAAACTTTTTTCTGAACTTTTAGAGCAGACATTGATTACTCTTGAAGACATCCGATGTTTTGGAAGTTTAAGTTCGTTGGACACTATGGCTCAACTCATTCAGAAGCTTCCCTTTGATTCTCGTCGTGCGTGGGTAAAGGAATCAGTTAAAGTAGAACAAGAAACAGGTCAGGTTGCTGATTTTTCTCGTTTTGTTAAATTCGTTAACCGCTTATCTGATGAGGCCAATTCTTTGTATGGTCGCCGAGTGCTTGGAGCCCAAAGCACTAAACCTCCGTCTAAGGCTCAAACTATCCCTGATATTCGGAAGTCTGCCAGCTCTTATAACGTAACTTCCAAGCCCACTAATTCTAACTCGAGTAAACCCGCTACTTCGATCCCATTTGCCTGCTTTTATTGCAAGGACATTAATCATGGATTATTAGAGTGCGCTAAATTTCGAGGTGCGCCATTACATGAACGGTCAAAATTCATCAAGGAGAACAAGTTTTGCTACAAATGCCTTGGTTCTAGACACCGTACGCAAGGCTGTACGAAGCAAAATACTTGCAAGGTTAAGGGTTGCACCGGGACCTTTCACCATACCCTGCTCCATCCTTCACAACGTAATCTTCCCGACGCATCTAAAGATACTGATGCTTCTACTCCCGCACCTGATATTGCGACCAGTAGTTCCACGAATCCAAATAACTCTGCGGTTTCTTGCTCTAGTGCTGTCTGCTCTGTTTACTCTAATGAATCGCCTCAACGTGCTAATGCTGTATACCTATGTGTGGTACCGTACGGGTTAATTATGGCACTAAACAAGTTGTGACGTATGCATTTCTTGACCAAGGCTCCACCCATACCTTTTGTAATCAAAAACTGGTTAAAGCTCTTGGCATTTTTGGGGTCCCTAACGAACTTACTTTAAACACTTTAACTGGCTCGAAAAGCCATCAAGGCTATGCTTTCAGTCTTTCTGTCTCATCGTTAACTGAAGATGAGACCTTTAATTTGCAAGATGTTTTGTCTATTGAAGACATTCCTGTAACACCTAATGCCATCCCCGTTGACAAAGATTTAAACAGCTTTCCTCACTTACGAGATTTGAATTTTCCTCAAGTTCACGGAGCCACCGTGACCTTGCTTATTGGCGCTAATGTACCTGAATTATTTTGCACGCGCAATGTGCGCAAGGGGGCTCGAGGGCAACCCATAGCTGTTCAAACCCCTCTGGGATGGTCTTTATTAGGTCCCTCGCTTTCTCTCTCTACTTTCAGCAACTGCTCTGTGAATTTTGTGACGTCCGATCAATCTTTGCAATCACAAATCAGTCGGTTGTGGGAGACTGATTTTGGCAATCAAACTTCCATTTTCGACATTCCCACTTCGAAAGAGGACCGCATTGCTTATGACATCATGAATAACTCTGTTAAATTTGTAGCAGGGCACTATCAACTACCGCTTCCGTGGAAATCCGGCTTGGAGCTACCTACCGACAGCCACGTGATGGCGGAACAACGTCTTTCGAGCTTGAAGAAAAGACTTACTTCAAACACGATACTGTGCAGCAAGTATGTGGACGTAATGGAAACTTATATTAGCAAAGGCTACGCTAGACGAGTTCCATATAACCCTCTAGTCACCAATAATGCTAAATGGTACTTGCCACACCATCCTGTCTTGCATCCTCGTAAGCCCAATAAGGTTAGAGTTGTTTTCGATTGTGCAGCGAAACATAAGGGCATTTCTCTTAATGATGCTTTATATCAGGGTCCAGTTCTAACCAATTCTTTAGTGGGAGTACTAATTCGTTTTCGGGAAAACCCTATTGCTCTAGTTGCGGATATCGAGCAGATGTTCCATCAGATTAAAGTTGATCCCATTGATTGTGATGCTCTTAGATTTCTTTGGTGGCCAAATGGGAATTTTACCCAACCACCCGCTACGTATCAAATGCTAGTCCATTTGTTTGGAGCTACCTCCTCACCCAGTTGTGCTGCCTTTTCTCTACGTCAAACTGCTTACGACTATGGCAAGAAATTTGACTCTTCTATTGCCAACATTGTGTTGCAGAATTTTTACGTAGACGATTGTCTCTGCTCTGTATCGTCTATTGCCGACGGTATCAAAGTAACTAAACAATTGCCTGCCCTGCTTCGCTGCGGAGGTTTTCGCTTAACTAAATGGCTAACTAATCATGAGCAAGTTTTGCAGTCTATTCCAGCGACAGAACGTGCTTCATCAGTGCAACAACACGAACTGGACGGAGATGTCAAGGAGAGAGTGCTGGGTGTCTACTGGAACGTCCAACATGACGAGTTCGGATTCAACGTTAGTCTACCGGAAAGACCGTCTACTCGTCGTGGGATCTTATCAGCCGTGAGTTCTTTGTATGACCCACTGGGGTTTGTTGCCCCAGTCATTTTGGAGCCTAAGGTAATGTTGCAAAATCTATGCAAACAAGGCTTAGGTTGGGATTCTGAAATTTCTGCTGCAGAAACCCAAGATTGGGAACTTTGGCTAAACAGTCTACCTGAACTCTCTAACTTACGCATTCGTAGATGTATTAAACCCGAAGCGTTTGGTGACGTAGTTCAATGTGAAATTCACCACTTTGCGGATGCTTCGTTTGTAGCTTATGGATCTTGCTGCTATATTCGACTCACTGATGACAAAGGGAATATTCACTGTTCCTTTCTGATAGGAAAATCTAGGCTCTCACCTATAAAAACCGTGTCTATTCCCAGACTTGAACTCACTGCTGCCGTACTATCTGTAAAGTTAGATAAGTTGGTGCGTAAGGAACTTGACGTGATTAACTGCCCCTCTACGTTTTGGACAGATTCCACTGCCGTGCTTTTTAGCATTAAAAATTCAACGAAAAGGTTCCCTGTATTCGTTGCTAACAGGCTTGCTATAATAGAAAAACATTGCAATGCCTCACAGTGGCGCCATGTTCCCACTAAACTCAACCCAGCTGACGTAGCTTCCCGTGGGGCCTCCGTTAATAGCATTGTTTCTCACAACCCATGGCTTTCTGGCCCAGAATTCTTGTGGCATTCTGAAACCCACTGGCCTTCTGATCCTATAACCAACGAGCAAACAAGCCTTGAGTCATTACCTTCTGACTTTATTCCCAAAAAACGAGAGGCAATTGTAAATGTTACTGCCGCGTCTAAGCCTATTTCTTGCACTGTTATTGATCGACTAATTGAAAGATATTCGTCTTTGCCTAAACTTCTGAAATCTACTGCTTGGATAATTAGATACATACAGTTTTGTCGTGCAAGAAAATCAAGCACCCTTCTCTCATCTTACTTATCAGCTGACGAACTCCAATATGCCGAACTTGCATTAATTAAATACGTTCAGCTTCAACATTTTTCAGTCTTGTTTAAGTTGTGTTCCAGCAAGAATCCTGCGTTGGCTAAAGACTCGCTCGCAAGATCATTAAGAAAGCTTCATCCGATGTTGGTTGACGGAGTTCTTCGCGTTGGAGGTAGGCTGGAGCGCGCTCCAGTCGACTATGGTAATAAGCATCCTGTTATACTCCCCAATAATTCGCATCTAACAGATTTATTTATTCAGAAGCATCACCTCGAGGTTGGACATTCCGGCGTGGGACATACTTGGACTTCATTACGTCAGCGCTATTGGATAGTCAAGGGAAGCTCTGCTGTACGTCGCGTCATCGGCAACTGCATTTTATGCAAGAAACGAAATGCTTCCGCCTGCAAGCAGCTGATGGCTGATCTCCCTGATGGTAGAGTGCAACCTGATTTGCCCCCCTTCACCCACGTTGGAATAGACTATTTCGGTCCCCTATTCGTTAAGCAAGGCCGCAGTCACGTTAAGCGTTACGGCTGCTTGTTCACGTGCTTAACGATGCGAGCTGTACATATCGAAATTGCCCATGGCTTGGACACTAATTCGTTTTTAAATGCCTTGCGCCGATTTATCGCCCGCAGATCAAACCCAAAACATATCTACAGTGACAATGCTACGAACTTTACCGGCGCTGAACGCGTTTTGCGGGAATCGTTACAAGCACTCGATCAACACCAAATCAATGATTATTTAACAACACTGAAAATCAATTGGCATTTCAACCCTCCCACCGCCAGCCACATGGGTGGTGCGTGGGAGCGGATGATTCGATCGGTTCGTCGCATACTTTCAATCACTTTCAAAGACCAAGTTTTGACCGACGATACATTGCTCACTCTAATGAACGAAATCGAATCCATTATCAATTCACGACCCTTAGTGCCAGTTACATTCAACCCTATGGACAATGAACCTTTAACCCCGAACCACTTGTTACTACTTCGTAATACTGTTACTCTTCCCCCTGGTATTTTTGACAAAAGGGACTGTTATGCGCGGCGCCGTTGGGCACAAATTCAATTTTTATCGGACCAGTTCTGGCGCCGTTGGATCCGTGAATATTTGCCAAATTTGCAAGAGCGCCAGAAATGGTTTCAAAGTGTACGCAATGTAACCAAGGGCGATATTGTTTTGATTGTCAATGACTCGCAGCCAAGAGGTAAATGGTGCCTTGGCAGGATCTTAGAGACTTATCCAGACAAGAAAGGTGCTGTTCGCTCTGCACTTATCAAAACTGCCAACTCAATTGTGAAACGCCCAATTACAAAACTGTGCCAAGTTATCGAGTCTACCTCTAATTAATTCAGCTCATGTCCAATGCAAACATCTCAATCTATTAAGCCTAGTAACATTTGTGTGTATTTGCTGTGAATTTATTTTCCCCCGTGCCTTGTCGACATCTCTGAAGTCACACTATATTTAAATGTTAAATTTATGTTGTATGGCCTTTCTGTTCCGGAATACGACTTAAGTACATCTAAAAATGTCTATCTTTGTTTCCATTTTTGCCGCGGGGATTTGTTACGTCGTATTCTTAGTTTTGTTCTTTGTTGCCCACTAGTGGTCTGTGTTCTTATTGTTTGGCTAACGCTAGTTCTGTTTATGATTTGCCAAGTCGCCGGAAGCGATGCATCATTTTCACACTGACAAAATCTTCACGCGTGAAGATTTGGTCAGTTCAGTTCAGTATTCCTAGCATCAAGTTGTTCTGATTTTTTGGAATTCTCTCTCCATCGTAGCTGCAGTGAATTTGAACTCGCATTTGACTACCTGGCAAAATCAATCGGTATGTATTTGTTTATAATTTCTATTTAGCGTTAGTCTTCGTATATCTTGCTTTCTATAATTTTATGGTAATGATATGGGAGCCGAGAAGCACACCTTTTTACTGGTTTTTCGGGGGTTGGGTGTGGTTAGTCTGGGCATGTGAATGCTTCACATGGTCTTGGCTCCGATATTTTTACAGGGTTTGGAAGTAATTGCTATACTACGTTTGAAACGTTTTCGTTTGTTTTCAGAAACCGCAGTACGCAGTACGCAGTACGCAGTATGCAATAAACAACAACTCCAAAAAGCTGCGCGTTTCGATTCTTTCCTGTGTACAGGTATAGGGCTGCGCCAGGAGCCCAGAGTGTACCCTACACTAGGTTTTTAGCATTTGAAAGCCAATCGAAATAATTAATCAATAATTTGTTTAATGAGCATTTCCCCTTTAGGTAACTGCCGCATAAAATTGGCAAGGGGGAGGTGAATTGTTGTTGAAAAATGGTACAATATTTGGCAACGCTTACTAACCATCCTATTGACCGGCCGGATTTACATTGCTGTGCAGCGTCATTCGTTGTCAATAGGACGCGTCTCGATTGCGGTTAACCGGCATGACTGCACAGCCTATGAGCTGTATGATTGGTTGAGTTATAAAGCCATCGATTGTGGTTAGTTGACTGATTGATTGTAGCGGACGACGCTACACCAGGGCCCCTGGCACTTTAAAGTTTTTCGCAAAATCTTCTTGCCAAATATAGGTGAGGCCCAAAAAAAAGTCTTACCATCTTAGCGCGGGGCCCCTTGCACAGTGCCATATGCTAAATACGGCCCCTGGTTATTGCATTACGTTCATAAAAAGGTTAGATGAGGGCCTGAGATAGCAACTTTTAGGGCCAAAACCCTTAATTTCACCCGGGTGACATATATAAATTGGTTGGCAAAGGTTGAATTGAAGGGGCTCCGCGCCCCCTGGTTGTCAATATTATTGTTATGTAGCGTCAGCTCCAACGTAGCCACAAGTGAAAGATTAATTGGATACTTGAATTAATAAGTCAACCCGGAGAGTAGCTCATTAGGTTGTGCAACCGAGCTAGTCGATCGCATTGGGACGCGTCCTTTTGACAAAAACGTTACAATGGCGAGCACGACAGGACGTTGGAGTGGTGGACGCTCTCCCTTGCGCTGGTTGAAGACGATGGAGTGCCGTCACCAGTGTAAAGGGAGGGGGATGATGTAGCGTCAGCTCCAACATAGCCACAAGTAAAAGTGAAACTGGATGTATAGATTAATAAGTCAACCCGAAGAGTAGCTCAATAGGTTGTTCAACCGAGCCGGTCGACCGCATTGGGATGCGTCCTTTTGACACAAACATTACAATGTGGTGATGGCACTCCATCATCTCCAACCAGTGCAAGGGAGAGCATCCACCACTCCAACGTCCTGTCGTGCTCGTCATTGTAACATTTGTGTCAAAAGGACGCATCCCAATGCGGTCAACCGGCTCGGTTGAACAACTTATCGAGCTACTCTCTGGGTTGACTTAATAAGCAATTGATCAGATTAATCTTTCACTACTGGCTACGCTGGAGCTGACGCTACATCATCCCCCTCCCTTTACGCTGGCGACGGCACTCCATCGCCTCCAACCAGCGCAAGGGAGAGCGTCCACCACTCCAACGTCCTATCGTGCTCGCCATTGTAACGTTTTTGTTAAAAAGACGCGTCCCAATGCGGTCGACCGGCTCGGTTGAACAACCTAATGAGCTACTCTCCGGGTTGACTTATTAATCTATACATCCAGTTTCACTTTTACTTGTGGCTACGTTGGAGCTGACGCAACAGTTAATTACTATTGTACGCGTGTATGTTGTACGCGAAAAATGCTAAAACAAACTGAAACTGAAAAAACAATACGTTTTTTGTCATATTTTTATCATTGGTGGCATTTCAATTGGGGAGGGGAGAGCCCCCCCCTTGCCTATGCCTATGCTTGTAGGAACGTTAAATCGATTTGTCACATTGGAATTGAAAAGCCGTCGCATTGGAAAATCGGACAGGAAGTGACATTTTGAACACGTAAAAGGCAAGGGCCAGTGCCGGGCGAAAAATACAGTCACAAGTGAAACATTAAATTCAACACAAAAGTTTATCTTCTGTAACGTTGGGCTAGAACAAACGCTGAGGCAGATTGGATAGCTTGGTCATGAAGGAGAGACTAACGTTCTCATTACGTGGGAGCTACAGTACCAGTAGCCAAGTTTTCAGATTTGGTTAGGTTACTCACTGCTACCAGTTGGTAATCGCGTTTCTAAGCAGTGTTGGGAAGACTCGAGTCCGAGTCCTTACTCGAGTCGGACTCGAGGCCACTTTTTAAGGACTCGGACTCGTATTCGGACTCGTGCCCTTGAGACTCGGACTCAAACTCGGACTCGTGGAAGTTGAGAGGACTCAGACTCGGACTCGTGATTTTTGTTGAATGTCTGATTGTAATGTCTTATTACAGAGCTACTATATATCAACAAAATATAAATGTGACAAGGAATGCATCATCTTTGGCAGGGAGAGATTTCTTTCCTAAATCAAAATGAAAATAATTGAATTTGGTTTTATAGTTTGGCAACCGCATTTTTTTAGCGTTTTGGTGTCGTTAGTTTGATCACGTTTGCTTCGATGATGCCGGTAGGTAAAATGTGCTCAAGATATCGCATGGCTGAAAAATTCTGGGAAGGTATTCACTATTCAAGTATTCGCAGGTATTGAAGGGAGATAATAAGTTTTGTCTGTGTTAAGTTATATTAAATTTTATCCCTGATTCCTTAATGCTACAATGGAGAATGAAAAGCTAAAAAGAATCAGCTTGCATCCAAAAAATTGCTGATGTGACTGACAAAAATTGCCGTATCCAGATGATGAAGCATGAACTGTTTTTTTGATTACTCTGCAGTGCATTGCTGTTTAACTTTTTCTGTGTAATGGGCTTGGGTTAGGCCTGAATTTTCTAAAGTTTTTGCAAAAAAAAAAAAATCTTTCTGTTGGTGAGTTAGTTGGTTAAAACATGAACAGGTGTATACAGCCAATTCAGCAAAAACCTATTCTTTCATTTTTCAAATTATTCATAAACCACAAAAACAAAAATTGCATAATGCATGCACTAACCTATGTACAGATTATGACAAATGTATTTAAAACCGAGGTTTTTCTTCTAAAATAAAAATAACAATTCTAGCCTGTTACTTATGAAACGACAAAAGATACTGTGGCGGTCCTCCTTCCAGACTGTCACGGGAGGTGCCACAATTTCCTTCCAGCTTGATAAATTTACTCGATTGATTGTGTGTTCTTCATTTTATTGCATTTTACCAAAAGAAATTCACAGATAATATCACAATCGTTGATTAAATAAGATGACTTTTCTTGTTGCTTATCCTGCCACGTAGGCAGCCAAAAGAGAAAGACTGATTGTTTATCGTTGCGTCATAGAAAAAAGAGTTGCCAAAAAAAATATAATTACGAAAGACGGAGTTAACCGTATTCCCACAATACCCCCCACCAAGGCATCGGACGATTGGTGAAATCGACCGAAGCCTGAATGACGAATCTGTGGGAATGCAAAAAAAAACTGATGAACAGAGAAACGAACTAATGTAAACACAGCGGAGCATTGAAACAAGCAAATGATATACAACGAGAAAACTGACACAAATAAAAGAATAAGCCTCCGCTTTAGGCTGAGGACAAAAAAAAAGAAAAGTTGAAAAAAAGTATCCAATGGGTGGTTGAAGGAATAATCTTCTCAGACAGTTCTTGTTCCAAAGTCCACAAAGGATTGCATATTTCCAGATCAGACGTCGGTGGCTGCGAGCGAGGGACAAAAAAAATTTAGAGCAACACATTGCTGAAATAATTTGGTATAGAGCAAAAACAAAGTCTGCTCCAAAACTCGAAATAAAAAAAAAAAAAATCCGGGGATGGAGAAGGGAAGGTGTCCCATTTTGGAGTTTCAGATGCAAAACGGAGAGCAGCTAGGGACCGACCCCCCACCAAGCTTAGCTAAGAAAAAAAGAAAAAAGGTGCGATTGCAAAAAAAATTGCCGAAAGCGAAACCGATCTCAGCAAAAAAAACTGCTGAGCCTAAACAAGGCTACATCAAGCACGCCACAGACGCACACAAAAAGGTATCTAGCCACAAGGTTTCAAATAGAAAAGTGGAGTATCAAGAACAGTAACAGCAGTATAATAGCTGAAACTAAGAAGGAAGGATTAAACAGAGAATAAATTTTGGAACTCAGCAACCGTACCCGATAAAAAAAAAGTCGGCGAGGTCTCCAATGGAGTCTGGGGTGCACGACCCAGAGCTGTGGACGGTGATCAGTCGTCCACCCATGAAAAACAACGCCGAAAACCCGAGAAAAAAAATTCTAACACATCCTAGCCGTGGTTCGACTCTATGAGCAAAACTGAAATAACCAAGCAGCAACGAGGAAAAACAAAGCAATGAACAATAACGCAGGCGTGATAAGGCTGTAAATCCTCCGAAAGAAACGGGCGCTAGCGCCGAAACCTGCGTGATAGAAACACAAATCCAAGTTGGGCTTATTAAACTCGTTTTCAGGTCTTAAAGAAACTTCCTTGCTAGTTTGGTTTCGATTGGGTGTTTTTGAATGCGTTGCGTGAGCAGCTTGGCCTGGAAAGTTAGTTTGGGAAGAATTACGAAAGTTTCTTGGGCCACGAAAAAATTCACCATCTCTTTTAGGAGTCGAAAAATGCTGTGTTGAAAAGGTGTTGAGTGGGGCAGGGTCAGATCGAGACAGGTTACTGACCTTAGCATTCAGCCTCTCTACACACACACTCAAATTGTTCAGTTTATCGGAGACCGAATCCAACGATAATGAAGTCGTAGGCGTTTTGGTCACTTGAGAGAAATGGCCTGCTGAGCTGGCAGCAGTGCGAGAGACACGACTGTCATTTTCATGAATTCGGTCTGCCATTTTGGCCAAGCCATCTAAATCCTCACTGTCATGCATCGATAACATTTTTCGTGTTTCGCACGGCATTTGATCCAAAAATAGTTTGCGTAAAACACGCGGGGGTAGCACTACATTTGGACCCATGAGACTTCGCATTTTGCCAAGCAATTCGCTTGGTTTCTGCTCAAAACTGAGCGTGGTTTGATACAGAAGCTGATGCAGCTTCTCCTCCTCCGTGGGAGCATAGTGCCTTAAAAGCGCAGATTTCAAATCGTCATAGGGGTGCTCTCCTAGGTGTGCCAACGGTAACTCCAAAATCGATAAATGCCTGTGGTCTAAAGCGGATAATAGGAGCTCGCATTTACGTTTGTCATCACTCAGGCCACGAAAGTTAAAGATTGCCTCGGCTACTTTAAACCATAGCAAGCCGTCATCATCGTAGAATTTTGGAAGCTTGATTGGCGCACCCAGGTCTCGAAAGGCAGAAAAATGGGGTGTGCCCGGTAAGGTAGACGAAGTGGGCCAGCTGCCCCTTCCACGGCCAAAAGGAGTTGAGGCCAAATTTGAAAAACTCATCAAAAGGATAGTAGCTACACAAACGGTAAATATTGCTAGGCTAGTAGGCCTACCGTGATACCGAGTCCAGTTCTTTATCGTTGATGTTCTTTGTCCGGTTGGAATTTTCTTGAACTGAATGCAAAGCCAAATAATGATCCAGATGCCGGTGAAATGTGGTCTGACGATCCAGTTGTCGGGGTCACCAATTTGTGGCGGTCCTCCTTCCAGACTGTCACGGGAGGTGCCACAATTTCCTTCCAGCTTGATAAATTTACTCGATTGATTGTGTGTTCTTCATTTTATTGCATTTTACCAAAAGAAATTCACAGATATTATCACAATCGTTGATTAAATAAGATGACTTTTCTTGTTGCTTATCCTGCCACGTTGGCAGCCAAAAGAGAAAGACTGATTGTTTATCGTTGCGTCATAGAAAAAAAAGAGTTGCCAAAAAAAATATAATTACGAAAGACGGAGTTAACCGTATTCCCACAATACCAAACCATGGCGACAAGTGGCGCAATCAGGAGGGGCTATAGGGCCTTCAGCCATCCTTCGCAAAATCACTTAGAAAAAAAAAAAAAAAAATTCAAGGGTTTATATAACCCAACAAATTCAAAGCCTCCCCCCAAGCAAAATCTGGTTGCGCTTGGTGGCGACCTTAATGATCCTCAACCCTTGTCCCTAAACTGATGAAAATTATGAAGGTCCTTCTATTTTTTAGCTTCAGCTGGTCGACTTTTGGCTTTAAGTTACTTCCAAAACTATTCAAACTACTGAAAAAACGTAGGCTACATAAATTTGGTTCCCTCAGTATTAATCGAATGCAATACTACACCCCAGTCTGCCTAGTTTCTGAAAAGATAATACCGTACGGTACTCTTTTGCACGCTTTCGTCGATTAACTGGTTAAAGAATGATCTACTTTTTATTGGACGCTGAGACAAATCTACTGAAATAAGCTCTTTTGCTGGTTGGGCGGTAACGCGTTCGTCTCTGGAGCGGTAGGTCCGAAGTTTAAATCTTGGGCCAGTGAAATTGGACACAGTGTTGCCGACGGCTCGCCGCCGTTATGACATTTTTTCGAAAGGAGCTGTGTTGCCCAGGCCGCAATGACATGGAGATGGGCTGTGCCAATTCTGTGCTCACTTTGGAGTAATACAACGAGTATAAAACAAAAATTGAAAAGGGAACAACGAGTATAATGAAAGATTTGATTTGTTTAAAATTGTTTTCCTATTCTGATATCCCGAGAAATAATTAACTGCAGTGAAAAACTCGATGGGAGCTTTTTGAGTAGCAACCCCTTTGAACGACCGACACAAAAATCTACAGATTTCAAAAAAAACAAAAAAACAAGCACCCTAACTTAAGCCATTCAAAAAATTGATTTTTGTGGGTGCCCATAGATGGCACCCCCAAACTATGTCAAAATATTTGTTTGTTAAGTAGCTGCTGATATCATAAAAAACTAGCTCCCTAGCTTGAGCTGTTCAAAAAATTTATTTTTGGAGGGTCCATTTTGGGGGAGTCCCCGGGGAGATTGGTAGGCCTACCCCCAAACTACGTCAAAATATTTGTGTGTTGAATATCTACTGATATTAAAAAACACTGTCACCCTAAGTTAAGCTGTTCAAAAAATTTATTTTTGGGGGTCCATTTTGGGGGGTCCCCGTAGGAGTGGCACCCCTCAAAGTGTGTCAAAATATTTGTCTGTTAAGTATCTGCTTATATCAAAAAAACTAGCGCTCTACTTTGAGCGGTTTTCATTTTGTTTGTTTTCAAAAAATTCAGTTTTTGGGCCCGATTTTGGGAGGGTTCCAAGGGAGTGGCCTCAAAATATTTTGGGAAACAAATTTGCATTTGCAATTCAACAACTTTGCAAAAAAATTAAATTTTGATGTTTTGTGGTTTAGGAGAAGACGAGCGTAAAAGATTTAGGAAGAAAAAAAAAGAAAAACAAAGGAAAGAAAAGAAAAAACCTCATCATAAAAAAACTAAAAGTGAGTTAGTTGGGATGAAAAGGCAGCTTAAGACATATAACCGTATGAAATATTTTTTGTCGAACTTAAGCCGTTTTTGAATGAGACCGCTTTTTACGCCAAACTTGCGGGGTGGTTTTTGGGTCCTAAAACCAAAGTCACGTAACCAAATTGCCTGAAAATTTGATACAAACATGCAGATCAATAGTCTCAAACTGCTGCCAAAATTTCATGTAGCCAGACCAAATCGTTCTCGAGTTATAAGCAAAAGTCTGAAATTTCGCACTCATTAGTTTGAAAATGGCCGAGTAAAAACAAAAAAAAACTCGACGCGAGCGTCGGTCATTCCAATAACTTACAAAATTCTTTGCAAATTCAAACTACAATATAAAAGGGTTTCGTGTGACGTCACTCGCATACTTTTACTGAAAAAACTTTGTCAAATCTGAACTGGCTGAATAAAATATACAGGTATAAAAGAAGGAAAACCTCGAATTTCGCCTTTCTCAGCCATGAGGAGTTTTGCAAACTCGTTTGTTTAAATTAAGGCTGAAGTAGACGACTAAATTTTATTTGCGAGAGCTCTTGCAAAAGCGTTAATACAACTTTTTTCTGTGTGTAAAGGGCCTAGCTAGAAGACTGTGCAACGCTTGCAGAAACGTTGCACAAACGTCTTTTTGCGGAATTTCTGAAAGCGTTTGTCCATATTGAAATAACTTTGACCAAATTTTAAATTTTACTTTCCGGTCAAATTTTCGAACTCGTGATCTTCAGTTTTGGTGGACTCGGACTCGTGGCATTCGGACTCGTGATCTTGAGTTTTGGTGGACTCAGACTCGGACTCGTAGCTTAAGGACTCGCACTCGGACTCGTGAAAGTGGCAATAGTCCCAACACTGTTTCTTAGTCTGCGAGAAATTTTGCAAAATCATACCTTTTGTGATGTCACAAAACTGCGAAATGCAGGGTTGGCAATTGTACGGGGTCAAACGGATTAAATCGTATTTTCGCCAATAAAGGGAATTGTGGAAAAAGGTTTGGGGCACCTCTTTATTACCTCAAGTTGTTCTCATTTCTTCAATACATCAGATTTCCAGCAGTGCGATCTCTTTAAGTATTTTTATGTTGGCTAACCAATTTGCTTAGGCATATAGGCGTTTTGCATTGGTAATCTCATTGGAAAGTTCTGCGTAGTAATTTTAGCGTGTTAAATGTTAGCGTGTTGCTTGTTGTATAGCCTACAATGTCGGCAGTGAGGCCGAAAGGGCAAAGGCGTCGTTTCTACGATGACCCTGATCGTTGCCGCGTCCGCTTTGATGAACAAAAGAATTTAAAAGCATCCAGCAAACTTACACTTGCAAAATGCCCATCATGAAAATTAAAAGATTGCTTTTATTTTCTGCAAAATCTGCACTCCATTTTAGTGACAGTTCATAAACCAACAGTGAACAGATTTAAAAATAACACTAATTCCTTTTGGAACATGTTCGTGTAGACAACCAAGTCGGTCCTACCAGTACTTAAAATGTAGGGGGGCGCGTCCCCCCGTCGAGAGTTAGCGTCCCCCATTGAGATTTAGCGTCCCCCATCGAGATTTGAGCGCCGGTTGATAAGACGTAAAAGGGCTTGTCACCAAGAATAAATCCCACAAATTCCGGTCGAATTTAGTCCCACATTGCGGTGAAGACCTTTTTGGTTCATTTGATTTTAGGGACAAAAACTCTTCAATTTTCGGTGAAGACCATTTTTACTGTCTTCACTCGATTTCGGAAACGGAAAGAAATAATTTCCTCTGAAGTACTTTCGTATTCTGAATGCGTTTGGTCAAGGTTGCGAAAGCGTGCCCCCATGCAAAATTTTACAGTTTTAGTACTGGGTCCAATTGCACTGGGCAGCCTTTTATTAACGTGACACTTCAGCGGCTTTAAACTCTAAGTAACTAAAGAATCTTCTCCTTATTGTTTTCCAAGCATTTCTGCTGGAGACGAAATATTTTCGGAGTTGTTTGCAACTCGGTAAAAACTGAGGTAAGGTAGCACAATAAAATCAGGCAAAAACACACAATAAACAATAAAAAAGTAACACGCGATTTCACAGCAAAAGTGCAAACAAAATCCAGGTAAAACTACGAAAACGATATTTTTTTCTTGCCATAAACCCCATCAGTCGCTGTGAATGGGGAGCAGCAGCATCTTGCTCATTCGCTCTCAGCTCCTTCGGTAGCATTAGGTATCTACAACATATGACCTTGATTATTGACTGAAAACTTCTGGAACTTAATCGTTGCCGAAGTTTCAATGGGCGCTAACAGATGGGCGCGTGCAATGCTCTGTGTGATTGATTAGCTGTTTGCAAGTTACTGGCAAACGGGTGAAACAATATCATCTATCGAGGATAAGAACAAAGTTTTTTTGAAGAAAATTTAGACTTTCCTTCTCCTGACACCCGCTTCTGAAAATGTTTTCTGGGCAATGCTCTTCTTAGGCTGTAGGATGCACCATAAATGCAGTGTTTGGCTGACACAAAAAGATTGAAATTTTGTTTGACAAAATAATATTATAACAGTTTGGGAGAAGCTCTTATTTGGGAAGTTTCTGTAGTATTTCGTATTTTAGATTATCTCCTTCTCGGCAGCATAAAATTGTTTTGGAAAAGATTTTCCATTTCAAACCGCAAGTAAGAAGCTTTACTGAAAAAAGCAGCGGAGTTGCCAACACGGTACCTTTGCAAGTGTATTCCATATCCGAGAAGAAAACCATTTCTTGCGAAAAAACGAACAGACCAAGCCGACCGCCGGAATAGGTTTTGTCGTAAAGCGGACCGGAGTCGACCAGTAACTCCTTCCCCTCATACATCGTGACTCTGCAAGGAAACTTTCATTCATTCTTTATTCTTGACCATCACAACAAAAGCGAATGCATAGTAACATAATAATAACACGTAGAGTCAGGAAAAGGGCGCATCATGCGACGGAGTGCATGCGAATGCCTGCTTAACTTTTACCAAGCGGCTTTGGTTTGCGTCGAACGAACTAGTCGGGGTTGCTTTCTTATATTTCATTTTTTGCTTGGAATTTATTCTCCTCAGACTTGGAGATTTAGAAACATGGGAGCATTTTAGGGTTTGCAGAAGTTGCTGACGTCAGTCGCGTTGCTTCACTTAGCTTTACATCAGCGGTCTCCACGCACCATCATCGGCTCGATCATACGAAAACGACGGATCACATTCATCGCAACAAAAGCAGGCTGGGGCGTTCCACGTGAATGCGCAGGAGTTAACGAAGCTTTCCGTCGCCGTCACTTGAACAATTGGTGGGTGGACAGTTGAATTATTTTTTCGGAAACACATCGGTATGTGCAGTACTTAAATTGTGGGGGAGAAGCGTCAGCCAATCGAGAGTCAGCGTCCCCCCATCGAGATTTCAGCGACCTCCCTAACGGGAGTTCAGCGCTCTCCTCTAAGAGTCTGGACGATTAGACGAAAAAGTGGCTGTTAGTTCCATTAAATCACAAATTCTGGCCGAATACATTTGCCAATCTGCGGTGATGACCTTATTTTTTGGCCTTTAATCGATTTTGGAGACAAAATCCCTTCATATTTAAGTGAAGATCTTTTTTTTGGTCGTCACTCGAATTCGGGTCAACATCTTAACTTGGAGTAAAATTTCCACTAAGGTGCAGCCGCATTCCGAACACGTTTTAGCCACGGCTGCGAAAGCGGCAAAACTTTACAGTTTAAGTAGTGGGTTAGTGCACTCTAAGGTCACCTGTTGTAAAATTTTTTCAAGTAAAGCTGCTCGAGTTGCGGCGTCAACGCTGTGTATGAAAATGTCATGCCTTAAAAACTGTTGTTGTTTTTTTGACTTGCAGTAGCGCAGCGGAAGGGAATTCGACTCAAACTCGCAAGGGTAACGGTTCGATTCCCTGCCGTTGCAAATTCCACAAGTGCGTGTAAATATCTGTGTTTAAAAATTGTCTTGCGTTACTTATGAATTTACGTCCGTCCTGTTTGAAAAAAAATTGTTTTTTTTCTTTGACAAGACCCTGAAGAGTTCTCTCACCAACCCACCTGATGAAGCCCGTGACGGGGCGGTGCTGAAGAGTCCAGCGGTAAGCTGTGTAATCCTTCCATCCTCGGTGTTCGGCATCGTACCAAATTGTGCGAACCTGGGCAAAAAACTCGTTAGTTTTTACGACGATAAATTCTACTAGTTTTTGAAGCAGTTAGGTCAAACATCCAACAAAGGGCAGCTATGCTGCAACATACTCATTCGACTGCTGCGCAACCAGGAAAGATAATCTATTCTTAACCACAAATTAGCCAAATTGCCTGAAGCAAACTCTACATGAAATCTCGGATCTGAAAGTGCTAAAGTGATGACATTTTTGATTAAATTTATAAATAAGGTCATAAAATGCGCCTCTCCTTGCAATTTCTTTCTTATTTGGTGCAAATAGCAACATACCACCTCTTATGCGTTCGATGCGGACAGTACTGCCATAAAGCGACAAGAAATTCTAGATCAACGTTTGTTTCACAAATATTTAGCTGTTTACCAACAAATACGAAGCTAAAAGTCCATTATTTAAAACGCTGTTATCTTTGCTTAGTAGGCGCAAGATTATCACATAGCACAGTAAGTAGAGCAGATTGAAAGAGCTGATTGAAAGAGCTGATTGCAATCTCGTAAAGGCTTGTTGAGTCAAAATCTTGCGCGTTAACTTTCGCCCTGAGCAACGTAGGATTCAACAAGTACTACCACCGGTAGGGGCCGCTAGAGAAAAGCAAAAGTGCGGTAACCATAAATGGTTCCATAGCATTTGATGTGATCCATTGACATCATTGTTTTATATCAACTCGCTTTTTGCTTTGTATTGTAACAAATAAGACCCCAAATGGATCCCTCCACCTTTGACGGTCGCAAGCCAGTTTGAACTAAATATAGTTGTGGTGCACATTGCACACTTGCATAGTCAAAAGGTCGTTTGCTATTGGTACTGAGAGAGCGAAAGCCCACTTCTTTTCCCCTCATCCTGGTACTCACCTGGCCCGGCGTGTCTCCAGTGTGCCAGAGAGCGTTACGCAGTGCCTCCCCCGGCCCGGTCAATGAATCGACGACCTGAAACACAGAAGCGATCACTTATGACGTCATGAGAAGCGCGGTCTTTCCAGCGCTAATCCCTTGAGCGCAACCAAAGAGATTTGCCAAGATCCAATGAATCGCTAAATCGGGAGCAAATCATCACAAAAGCATTCGGGTTTATCAGCGGCCGGAGGAAATTTTTTTTATTTTCCAAGTTTGATACCAAAATATTCTGAAAGGCTTCTGAGCAACAGCGCCGTCGGACAGAGCAAATGAAATCGGAGGACGCGAAACTAAAGCAAATTTCGCTCATTATTTTGATTTTTTCTCACGTCTAATAATTTTGTTCAAAATTCGGTTTTCCCTTCAATTCCTACTTTTGTTACAAAGCACCGCAATTGTAGAAGTTGCAATGATCTTTAATTTATTGTTAGTGACATTGCTAAAGTTGCACTGCAAACTAATTCCTTTAAAATCT
Organism: Trididemnum nubilum; assembly: GCA_963965965.1. Lineage (NCBI taxonomy): Eukaryota > Metazoa > Chordata > Ascidiacea > Aplousobranchia > Didemnidae > Trididemnum > Trididemnum nubilum. The sequence goes on along the minus strand of OZ014488.1, from coordinate 39,993,749 downwards.
GTTGCGGATTAATTGCCTTGGTCTTCAAATGTTTTTTTTAGCGGTAACGCAATTTTAAAACTTTGAACTTAATTTTGTTTTGTAGTCATCGTGATGTTGTCAAAAGGGAATCTCTGTAGCAAATTATTTGCTCCTTTTCTGTATGAAATCACAAAAATTCGGAATTATTATGGTGCTTTGTAATTTTATTGCAAAAGTGATGCTGGACTTTGGCTTGATAGTGAAATTTGTTTGCGCACTTGAGAAAGTTACGTTGTGCTTCAACTGAATCAAATAGCTCATTGCAGAAGTTGCGCTACGCTTTAGTAATTAAAAAAAAAATTAGTTGCTCCTCTTGCGCTACGTGCGCTTTTGTTTTTAGTGAAGTGCTACCCGTGCGCCCACTCTGCAAAACAAGCGTCACAACTTTTACCATGTCGTTGTGTGACAAACAAACGGCGACGGCATCGCAGCATGATTGTTGACAGGCAATTCTAAACGTTAAGCAGAAGCAGTTACAGTACCCTTTGCTTGGGCGAGACCCTCAAAACTGTTGCGAAAAATGTGCTTTTTTATACCAAAAGAGTTTAATGGAATTTTCAGTTAATGGTAGTTTGATTTGCGAGTGATTCGTACCAACCTTAAGCTGCAGCGCGCCATAAGCGTGCGCCAAAGACGGCGCACTCTTCCAGTATCCTTGCGCCACCTGCTTCCACATCACCACGTAAAAGCGGCTAGCTGACTGGTATCCGAACACGAATCCGGCGTAATCATCGTCGGTGCCGGTGTTAACGAAGAAAGTCCCGCTAAAATCCACCGCCTCAAACCGATCCATTCCTAGCAACGCATAAACGAACTTACTCCGGGTTATATCGGAGCACGGGCAAATTCTATTCCAAATAGTTTTCCACAGTCGGTCGCCCACAATCGTTCACACTCTGTTGGTTTTTTCGCCCATTTGAAACGTTTAAACTCCCTGCTGCAGAGAACTTATAGCCTACATTATTGTTGTTTGCAAACTGAAAACTTTCTAATCCACAACTCGACTACACACCAACCAATAGCTTGCCAATCCTTAATCGCAACTCATCCGAGCTACGCAAATCAACAACTCACCAACCGCGAGCCCAGGGTCGCAGTTTTTGGTTTGGATTAGTTCTTTTCCTTGATGGCGTACCACCCATACTGGGTCAATCTGGGAAGTCCCCGTGGGGTCTAGGGGGACCATGTCATACTTCCGGAAATCTGTCATACTAATCCCGAAATGGTGGGGGCACGCATCCAGCAAGTCGATGATGTCATCGCCGTCAAAATCGCCCTCACACGCGTCGCCGCGGCCGTTCACTGGAAGAAGAACATAGCGCAAATCCCGAAAAAGTCGATGAAAAACATTTCACAATCAAAGTTGATAATAAGCGCTTCTGGGTGGCCCTGTGGCAGCAAGTGGAAATCAGAAGATTAGGGGTTCGATTCGCCCTGTTGCTGCTGAATGTGCGAATGTTTTTTGTTTGACAAGTGCGCAGTTCGCAACAAATTACCGGTACCTGCTACCAACCTTCAAATTGCTAAAATGTTATTGTACCTCAGCTGCTGAAATTTGAAGGGAGCAGCTGCTGAAAAAAACACGGCCCAGCTAAACATTTCATCAGATGCTGATGAATCATACGGATCTAAACTTTGCGAAGCGTTCAAGCGAAAACAAGGAAATTCCTACTCCACAGCGCAAGCTGACTCACTGTCGCTGTCCAGTTGACTCGGGTTGACCACGAGCCTGCAGTTGTCTTGGTCGTCTTTGATGCCGTCATCGTCATCGTCCCAGTCGCACGCATCACCTGGGCGTAGAAGAGTGGATTGAAAGATGTTGCAAAAACTCATTTAAGGCCAAAAGATCAAATAGTTTAAATTTTGTTTCTTGTTTCAGTCACAGACAAGTCAACGGTGTCAAAATCGTTTGTTTAACGTCATTTTGTTTTTTTCGCTTTTGTTTTCGACAAAATGGGGCTTCAAATTTCGATATATTGCTCGCTTTTGCCAACATACTCAGCGCTCGCACCTGGACCAGGTGGTCTGCGGTATGATTTCCGGGCGGTCAAATTCAATGATGTGATGCCAACGGCTCGCCAGCGCAGCAGCATTACTTTCTCAGCTGGTTGGCGCTATGGCGCAGTGATAGTCCACAAACACGCGAGGCTCTCCAGTGCCATGCGATACGCGCAAGAAATAGTTGAGTCGCGACAATTTGACGGCGGCTCACCCTTCCCATCGCTGTCGTGGTCGGCCTGATTCGAGTTGGCGATGTACGGGCAGTTGTCCAGGTTGTTCTGGACTCCATCCTCATCGATGTCCTGATTCGTGTCGCAAACATCCCCGATCCAATCCCAATCCCGGTCAGCCTAAAAGTGTTTTCAATATTTTTCATGCGTCCTTGATGTATTGCATTATCGAGTCAACATCGATTTGTTGAAGAAATCTTATTTAGTTGCCTGTGACGAGAAGAATCAGTAGTTGGCCGGTTTCATGAAAATGTTTACTCAGTGTCTAGAAACTTCGGTGATAATTTTTAAACTGTGGAGATAAGAAACGACTAGTGAGGTTATTCTTTGTTTGGTCGTTCAATTTAGCATAAACAATACATATCAACTTTTGCTCCCATCGAAGTCAAATTGGCGACTGCAAGGGACAGTTTTATGGAGTGCGACTGCAAGGGACGTATTTATGGAGAGCAAATGGCCGTAGCTTTTTTTTTCAAACTATTTGTTATTGCGCAAATATCCTCAAATTCTTCGACATCAGCCCTGATACGTCACAACTTCTTGGCCCCTCACCTGATTGGGGTTGTGGGCCAGTGGGCAGTTGTCACACGCGTCCCCCACCCCATCCATATCATTATCTGATTGGTCAGGATTATACACGTGATCACAGTTGTCTTCCTCATTTAGAATCCCTGAAAAAACTTCGCAATTGCAAACAACAACAAAAACAGCAGCAAGAACCAACAATAAAGAAACAGCATATGTTGGAAAAAACAAAAAGTCTGTGCCAACCAACCACGAGCAGATAGGCTGCTACTGATCTTCAATTTTAATGTAGCGTTATTTTATCAACATTTGCTACAGTATAGTACACAACAAATTGCCTTGATTTAAAATTATGTGGCCAAAGCAAATTCGACTCGTCGCGCCCTATAGTACGTCAGGGGATGCGGAGCAAACTTTTGCAGCAAAACACGCATCTTCACACACGAAATAAGTTATGTATTTTAAACAGATCTAACCGTCTCCGTCGATGTCTGCAGCGCACGCATCTCCTTCTCCGTTTTGATCCGTGTCCGTTTGTGCAGAATTCCGGTCATGGACACAGTTATCACACGGATCCCCGACTCCATCTCGATCCACATCCGACTGTGACGGATTGTAATGGAACGGACAGTTGTCCTGAAAGGGTTTGAAGAACGGCGTAATAACGTTTTACTTGTTACGAAACAGCAAAACTTCAATGTTTTTATCCATTCATTAGGGCAATAAGTAATTAGATTTATCTTACAGCATTGCGAAATTTAATACCCTCCTTTCAGGCGGGCTGCTTTGTATTCCACACGGCCTATCAACCATTCAAGAATAAAACAGAGTTTTAACGCGCATCTTGCGTTACGGAGTTTCCACCCTAACTCATCGGGCCCTGGACAAGCCCGCCCCAACTATCACTGACCAGTAAACCGTATTTGAGTTACGTAACTTTTCTACGGAGATTTACCCCATTCCAGCAGTTTCCAAAATTAGATCCAACTTGGGGAGTGGACCCACAAGCTGCTAGAATCAGCCCCAGTCATACCTTCGTCCCTCACCTGCGTATCGGATATCCCGTCATTATCGTCGTCTCGATCACAAGCGTCACCTACTTCGTCTGAATCCGCATCTTCTTGTCCGCTATTCGGGACGTTGGGGCAGTTGTCGGCTGCGCATGTTCCCTGACAAATTTGCATCACAATGCACTATGTTGTATCATAAAAAGCCAAATATTTTTAATACTTCAATGTGACGTGAATCTGACTTGACCCATCGAGAGGGAGCCAGGGTCGCCGGCCGCTACCTGCACTAATCACTCTTATCAGCCGGGCCAGTTTAAAGATTTAGCACTCGAGCCCAGCCACTAAGCGGCGTAACTCAAACAGTCAGGCTTTTTGCATCAATTTCCATCACCACAGCAGTGCTGCCAATGCAAATTTTCAGCACTAGATGGTAGAACTGAAAGATTTCGCTCGGGAACTCACGTTGCGTTCGTTTTTGAAGCAGGTCATCACGTGATCTGGCAGTCCATCGAGATCGGTGTCTTCAGCGCACTTCAAATCCTCGCACTCGTTACATGTAGTGTAGCCAGGATTACACTGTCAATGAACAAATCGACTAGTTTCACGCAAACAATCGTAGACAAACTATGGCACAATAATTTATTATTAGCATTTAACAGCGTTTGTTGGATATTTTTTCTTTGGCACCAAATCCGGTTTTTTGACTTTCGGTGACGCCGCTTTTGTCACCACACAGAGGTATTATGATAGTAAAAAGCCTTTGGAGCTTCGTTAACTTAAAAAATAAAGGTGCAAAATTTTGCTAAAATATCTTAGTTGCTTCTATTTTGTGAAACTATGAAGTCACCACAAAACTAATGGAATTGCAACCAGCCACTGCATGGAGCGGCGGAGACGGTTTCTGAATTGCTTCAGAAAACTTGGTTGTATTTTTTTAGTTGAAGATTTTTGCCTAATAATGAAAAATTAGTGAGCCGTGACCACACGATCAAAATGAAGTTTATAACAACACTTGAAATGTCAAGATGTTTTGATGGAATCTTATAAGGCCATCGAGTCCCAGAGCAGCTGCGAAAGTTTGCAATGCAAAATTTAAAGAATTCTAACAATGCAATGCTTCCACATTAGTGGCTGCGATGAGGCAGGCTGCTAAAACTCCAAAAATTATCCCTCTAGTTAGTAAAACCACTTGCGCGTGTTGCCGCGCACCAGCCCCTCACCTTGCACTTGTAGGAAGGACTGAAGGTTTGCCCCAAGAAAACGCACTGAGAATGCTGCGGACAAACATCCAGCCGCTCGTTGCACGGATTCACCACCTCACAATGCTGCCGATTGTTGCGCGCCGATTCAGGTCCCATCCCAGATGGTTGGTTGCCTGGAAACGAATTTGAATCAGAAGAAAATTTCATAGACGTGGAATAACTTGCTCAGATTGGGATCCGCACACAGCAGCTGGATTAGGCTGATAAAATACTCAACCGATCCGACTGCTAGTAAGCGGCGGCGTAGCTCAATTGGCGGAGAGTAGGGTGATTGAAACGTGATTGGTTCCTGGTTCGATTCCCGAGCTGTCAATACGTCGTTGTGTCATTGGGAAAGGCACTTCACTTATTTCCCATCGGATCCAAGCAGGCCACCCATTGTGGTGGGCCAGCCTAGTGCAAGACTTACGAATACAACCTAAAAAAACGAGCTTTGTGTTGGTGAGGCTAGACAGAAGCAGAAAGCTTCGTGGCTCATACTTGTATAGTTACAGGCGCCTAGCCAGTAATTCGCAATTGGGGGGCAATTTTGGGAGTCGGGGGGCAAAGCCTCCAGCGCTCGAAAATTTTGCATTTTTTTGCAAAAATAACTTAATTTCAGACCTATTTTAATAAAAAATAATGCTTTTAAAACGTGGCATAGAAATTGGCAGCGCAACATGATTCAACTGGTTGCAATAATGGGCTATGTGGGAGGTGGCTAATGATAATATTGTAGTTTTCTTGTTTACATGCTGGTAAATCATAAAATCCTATTATTCAATAAAACTCACAGGGAGTAATCTATTTCGTCTATATCTGATAAAGAAAAACAATTGGGGGGGCTAATGGAAAGATATTTGAGAGAAGTGATTGGTAAGTAACTAATACTGAATAGCCCCCCCCACCTTATTCCTGAGTTTATAATACATTTGTTGATAAAACCTATGTTTGGCAGTTTTACGTTAGCGATCAAATTTGATTGCCTATTTTTGGGCAATTTTCAAAGTTTTCATTGATTTGTGACTTTTATTTTTGACAAATTAGCTCCCTTCCTGAAGAAATGTTTTAAAAGATGCTTTAAATCACTTTTTAGTCCATTCCAGCACAAAAAACAGTCTCAGAAGAACTAAAAACGTGATATTGTCCTTATTCTGCATTTTGGTTGACAGGCCAATGGGGGAGGGGGGCTATAGCCCTCCTGCCCCCCTGGCTATGCTACTGCATAGTTATGTATATATTTTTGTACATGTTTAAGCCGGCTACAGAGTCCAAAATCTATCAAACTACCCAGTGGCTACGAGTCTCTTACCTGTGAAGCCTGTGGGGCAGGGGAGGCAGGAGTACCCGGGGTAATGGTTCTCACATCGGTGCACCCCTCGAAACGGGAAACAGGCCCCTGGAACCAGCTGGCACTGAAAACCGTAAACGATACGTTTAAATTTTGCAGTATTTGCTTATGCTGACGTCATGAAATAAGTTACAAAATATTAAAACTTCTTTTGAAGAAATACCGTGAAAATTAAAAATTAAACCTGCTGCTGCTCTTAAACAGCATTGGATGAACAAATTATAAAAATATTTTTAGTGACATAACAACTTTAGTCAACGCTAACGAAAAAAATAACTATGTTAGAAAAGTTTTGCGCAACTTTCCTTGCCGCATTAAATCCTGTTCAAGTCAGTTACATTTTTGCTACTTTAAATAAGTTATAAAAACGACTGCTGGGTTAAAAATAGGATTCGCACGGCCACACAGTCGAATTTTTGAGCGATAAAGTAGGGATCTAGTAGGCTTTATCAAGATTCGCTTAATGGATTTTGATGTAAACAAAACTGCAGAAGATTAAGAGCGTTGTTCTTCAACATTATTCGAAAAGAACTTTAAAGCGTGAAATATCAAGACGTTAATTTGTTTGTGACTTTAAAAAATGAAGAAGTTACAAAAACTTAATTCAAGGCCTTATTCCGAAGAACTTCGATAGTATAAACAAACTTTTTGCCCAAGTTCTCATGGTAGCTTTATGCGGCCAACTTGATGAAAAATGTGAGTAAAGATTCTGTAGTCTGGGCCAGTGGGGTATATTTAGCGGCCCATTTTGACGCAAAAACAACGTAAAGTCCCACCAACCTCATCAATATCGTCGCAGACCTCTCCGTCCCCTTGCGTCCCTTCCGGGCACGATCCGCACGAGTAACTCCCGTCTCTCCGGGACGTGCATTCAACTCCGCTGAAACACGGATTGGACAAGCATCCGTCTGTAAAAAAGATTTAATTCAGATTCCGAAACGAGCTCTTTTGTCCATGTTTTGAAAATGTTTGCTCTTTTATATTGCATTTACTCGAATAAAAAATCGGTTAGACAAATTAGGAATTACATCCCAGTTTCTGACGCGGAGGGGTTTTGCTTGCAAGTGCTTTAAAATGATTTTCTGTATTTACACTTCGAAATCAACGGCACCTAGCTGCAACACAATTTCCACTGAAAATTTTCGTCGCCTGGTGGAGCCGATTAAGTTTGTTCAAATAAACCGCAACTCCGATCAAAATCACTCAAGTTTGTCGCCGATTCTGTCAGTTTTGACGTCGGTCCAATGATGAACCATTCGCTGAAGGAGGGTTCGAAAACAAATTTCGTGATACATCGATGAGCGAATAATCATAAGCGAATAATCATAATCGAATAATCGAATCAAACACGTCAACCGCTAGAGCCACACGAACCGACAGGATTATTGAGTAACAAAAAATTTCATCGCTCTCAGATGGATTTCTACAAGAGTAAACACAGTGACGCAAAAATTATGTCAGAATAAGCAGATTGAAATGCTCAAAACTAAACCCAAAAAAACTAAAAATAAATTTTCAGTCACACATAAGCATCGCCATTCAAAATGCCTGGCGCAAAATATATTTTTTGATTTACTTACTGACTGGACAGGCCTCTTCGTTGCAGGACTCGGTCTCCTTCCAACCACCCGGACACTCCGCTCCTCCGTACCGCGGCTTGGGGTTGTTACATTTCCGTTTCCGTGTCCGAAATCCGGAGTCGCACGTCTCACTGCATCCACTCCAAGGTGACCACGGTCCCCAAACTCCGTCAACTGGAAGTGAAGCCAGTAGGTTATGGGTTTATGGATACCAGCATTGCATAAGTATTTTCGGATCGCCACAATGCTGAAGAGGGTTTCACATACAATCGGTAGCGCTGACTGTTAAATGAAACGACGACGAGGATTTTCTCAAAAATATAAACTATTTCCGTCCGAAAAATATTGTTATTAAGACATCGGGCATCTCAGTAAATTTCCCCCTTCTCCAACTCACTTGGACACGGCCCGGCCTTGCATTTCTTCGCTTCCCGATCGTCCCCCACACATGAGCCGCCACCGTGTTGTGGAGGTGGGGAGTTACACGACCTCTGTCTAGTTTGTTCTCCTTTTCCACAGGTGGCGCTGCAGGGGGTCCATGGAGACCAAAACGACCACGACCCATCTCGACGGACTAAAAAGAAAAATAATGATTTGGTTAACCAAGCAGCAACATTCCAAAAGACTGCGTTGATATTCACTTCAGCATAAAAAACGAAGTTTTATATGTTGGGATCTTATATTAGCGATCTGGAGCCCTGGGTTCGATTCTTAAATTCGTCCGACTTCAGCCAACTTGAAACGTCCAACCAACTTTGACTTTATTAAATGAACAGACATGTGACCTTACCTTCCACTCTGCACGGGTCTTTACGGCAGTTACGGGATTCGATGGTGGCGCCGTTGCACGGGAAGTGGATGCGGTCGCACGCCCTGCCCCGCGTCTCGCTGCCCAGGCCGCACGTTACAGTACACGGAGACCAGCTGGACCATGGGGAAAACCCTTCGTAGGCGTCTGCGAAAGAAGTCCTTGAGTTAGCAGCATCGTCGGGAAGTTGTTGGACGGCACTCGACTGAAATTTTGATTCGGTTCGCGCTTGGCGTGGAACACAAAGCGCCCGAGCATATTTTTTGGTTATTCAATAAATGTTGCACATGGCGTTCCGAATTTCTGCAATAAAGGAACGCCAAGTGTAACCAGGCCTAACCGCCAACTTTGAAGCAGAGATCCAGCTCCGTTGTTGTTTCATTCCGCATGAATTTTGAACGCAGTGAAAACGCGAGGGGTAAAATTATCAAATGAAATCTCAAATCTATCATTATACTCGCTCTATTACACCGAAGCGTGTAACGAGTTTGAGGGGCCCATTTCCGCGTCATTGCGGCAGCGGGCAACACAGCTCCTTTCGAAGAAATGGAGCAGCGGTGGCGAACCGTTGGTAACACTATGTCCGATTTGACCGGCTCGATATTCCAACCTCAAACCACCTACTCAAGAGACGAATACGTTATAGCTCGACCAATAGGCCGGTTGGGGTAAAATTCTCCTTCCAAAAAATTCAAGAGATTTGTTTAAACGCTGATAACATAATTTGATCCCCAGCGGTGCAGCGGGCCAATCAAAGCCAATGCCAACCGTATAAGAGCAGCTGCAACGGTAGAGTTGTTTACTGGTCGCGTGCCGCTAAAAATAGGGGGAGAAACCTCCTTTGATTTCCATTTAAGGTAAGGAATTGTGAAATTGATATGATTATTGTGTCGCATACACTTCAAATTGTTTTCACAAACATTTTATTGAATCCATCAAAACCGTTAATTGGTAAATCACAGAATTTCTAAAACTTGTTTGGAACGCAGTGGTGCTGAAGAAGGGTCAATGACGTAATTGAGCGTAGGGGTGGATGGAACATACCTGACCTCTTCCAAGTTCATTTTCGAAAGCTACGCAATATTTTAACCATTAAAAAACAGCTATGAGAAAATAACTAGACCCCGCTTATTGGCAAGGTCCGATCAGGGTGGCAGTGGGGGTGGAGGGGCTTGTGCTGCTGGAATAAATGAGGAAAATCCGAAGCTCAGTGACTCATGAGAAATAAACGAAGCAAATTTTCTCCTCAACCTAGGCGGGCAACATAGAAAAACAATGACTACAACTTTACTAAAAATTTTTACTGCACTGCAGTGGAAAGGTAAGCGGGCGTGATAACGCATGACTGCACAGCGGTCTCGGAGCTCATCAACATTCTAATTACGTTTTATCTCCGATAAGGCTCAGCCCTATTTACCGTACACGACAGCATTATTACGATTAGGCACGTGTGGGCGACCACAATAATGCGCATTGTTTGCATTCCAATATCTCAATTTCATAATTAGACACGCGCTGTGGCCCCAGCGAAACAAGGCGTTTGATTTCGTACAAAATTTTGTGGCAAAAATCATCATATTTAACGATAATTTCAAAAAAATGTCATAATAGCGATTGCTTAACGCCGCATTTTTTGTGCATTAAAAGTATTTTTGCCAAATAATGTTTAGGGTGATTTCAAGACAATCACGAATGATGCGATAAAAAAGAACATTGTTGATGATAACATCTGAAAACGATAAGGCAACAGTCCACTCAAGTCCAAATAAACTCTCGGTGGTGTTTGATTTTGCGCTACTACAACAGTATCAAGCTGCCTTGAGGCCAGTTTGTTACGAAATAGGAGAAGATACTGATGATATAGCAGATTATTGTTACGAAACAAATATGCAAACTATTTTATGAAAATCCCGGTTTCAACCGCACCACGAACACGATAAGCTGCGGGTGGAGGCATAAAGCGGTGGGTTCGGCTAGAAATATTATAAATCAACAACCTCTCTCCTGCAGAAAAAAACGATTATTTTTAGGGCCGCGGATTTGATTTTCTATTGTAGCTGCATGTGTATCCCGCTCGAATACTGAGGGGTTTGTTTTTCTAATTTGCAAACGGCATTTCAAAAAAGGCAAAGCGCAACATTTTGCCTTTAAACTAAAAGTTTTCTCAATAAAGTGACACAAATAATTTGTAGCTGTTCTGAAGTGGTTCGAACTTGATGTGGAGTCATTTTGAGTCAATTCGTGAAAATTTATCCGTTAAACACGAAAAGTTCCATTACACTAGTCACGTGATTTGCATCCGTGGGCGATAAATTTTCGGTTGAGATTTCAACCTCATCGAAACAAAAGCTGACGCGATTGTTTACGAAAAATACACCTGATGATGATTTCACGTGTGAACTTCATCAATCCAACTTCCGGAATGTTATAGAGAGAAAACAATACAATCAAAACTCTTCCAAATGAGGCAATGTTTAAGGTCACAGCTGACTGAACACGTTGAACGGCAGTCAAGCGTGAAAAATGATTAATGGAAAACAAAAAGCGAGGAAAGAAGATAAAAGTATTGAGTTTGTTTTCAGCCAGCGTGGGACCGTGTGGGTTAATTTTTCTTCCCTTAAAATAGTCTAAAATTTTCGACCAAAAAACAAAACTCCCTAATATAGACGGACTCCCCTAAACTTTTCTTAAAACAGAGCGAGCAAATTAGATCAGAAGTCGCAAGTTGGCAGCAAATGCTTAGGTGGGTTGGCCATCGAATTCAAAAGCAAAAACAAAGTAAACATTTTTGTTATGAAAGTCAATTTGCTGGCTGATGTCTACATTCACCGCCACTGACACGTAAAAACAATTCAATTGGACGAGGAATGAAACAAATCACTCCCCCAAATCAAGACGACCGCCACACAGACTCACCAGGGCACACCGGGCAGCACTCGCCATCAAGTCTGATCGAGTCGAGACAGCCGAGCGGAGGACAGCGCAACGCGATGCAACGAACCTTCGAAAACTGAAAAATAAGAAACACTTGTTGCGCTCAGGGTTTAATCTTCTAACTAAGTTTGCAAAGTTGCAGTGAAATTTAAGTCAATGAGGAAGAATTTAAGTGTAGTAAATTAATAAGGCTGGTCAATGTGATGAAAAGCCAAAAAAGTTGTTTAAATCGAAATTTTCTGTAAACACAAACAAAAAAGGCAAAGCGGAAACTCAACCACAAGCTGCTCCTTCGCAACCTTGACGGAAAATCGGACAACGAAAGTTTAGAGGTTAAACCCCCACCTCGCACGTGCAGTTGGTGCAATCATCACTGCGCCACCACTCTCCATTGTCGTACCGCACGCCGCCATCGTAGCACCAATCCCCATACAGAGCGGCCGGAGGGCTCTGGTGCGCCGCTTGGGGGCCGCCGCAGTTCACTCCGCACTGCCCTTCCAAAACCTCGAGAATTACGGCCCGCGCTTCGGCGGAAGACGTGGGGAATAGTCGCGAGGAGGGTTCGTTCGATGTCAAGAAGGATCCCCTTGTTAACGACACTGCATCATCGTTTGTCACGTCAGATTGTCCGATCATGTCTGAAACATCAGCATCAATTTAAAAGCGTTTCAATTGTGACGTTTTTTCATCAGCGTCATTCTGCTCAGCGCGTTGGTGGTTTTGACATACCGTAGGTCTATGTAGTCGAATACGCCCAGCTACTTCAAGTCAGTAGTGCTCACGAGTCGCCACAGCAACTAGGCTGCTGGAGATGAATCAAGTTTACACCGGGACGTTTTGTAACCCTTCGAATGGTCCCACAGATAGGGTCGGGAAATCCAACCTCGCTGCTGCCTGGACTTGTTTGCTTCGAGGTCATTAGTAGATGACGTCACCGACCGTTGAAGCACAGTGTAAATCGTGCAACCATGGCAAGCGAATCCAGTTTCGATTCTTTCCAAGGAGTTTTCAGTACCGAAGCTTGCTGAAAATGGCTGAAATTAAACGTAGCAAAAATTACTACCGAAATTTTCGGCAGATTCAGCAGCATCAAGTTTGCCTCGAAGTCGGGTTCATTCGGCTGAAGAACAAATGTTCCACCTGAAATCAATAATTCGGGAAACTTACCACAATTATCTGTCCTAAGGAAATCCTCTGCGTAGCTGCCAACGAAAAGACGAATTTTTTGCAAAGATCCCTGGAAAATAATTAGTGAAATCAATCATGCATGTAGGTTGCGTAATAATTGAAATGAGTAAGAAAGTCACAAAATAGGCAACACAAATTGCACCACGGAAAAAATATGTCGTGGTTCACGTTTGTTAGCATTGTTATTTACGAGCAAGAAAAATGTCTTATGTAAATAAGCAGCTATATATGCGCTGTCACAAGTGGCTTCTGTGGCAAACACTGCTCTGTTTGTTTCCCCTCATTTCGCGTGGACAGTAGCAAATAATAAATAAACTGAGTACTGGCCAAACAGCAGGCCTTTGTTGTTATTATGAACTTTAAGTCTATAACTTATTGACTCTATAGTCGGAAACTGGAGCAAGGTGACGTGGAAAAGCGGAGAATTTCGCAACGGGAAAACATGGAATTCCAGCAACATGACGATGACCGAGAAAGAAATGACGTCAAATGGCTGCTTATTGAAAGACTTTCCACATCCCGCAAAATTTGCAAGAGCTGCGGATACGAGCGGACACTTTACGGATCGCAAAACTCAACACGGAACTTACCTTGAAGCTGTCGTATCTATGTCCATTTGATGACGTGTAACCGGCAGCCAATGTCATTTTTGTTACGTCAGGGTTAAAGTTTCTGTAAAATTGCGATGCGAGCAGCCGGCTTCCAATTTTGACGCAATCGACGTACAAAGTGGCGACGTCTCCGTCCACTTCCAGAATGATCCGCTTCCATGGAGTGTGTCCCGGAGTAAGGTCAGCATTATCCGCTTTGAACGTTACTCGACGTTCGACTCCGTCAACTTCATAAAATAGTTCAAAAGCATTCCGTCTCGCATCACTGACCAGCGCCATAGTGTTTGGAAAAGAGGCTCCTGACGAGGGCTGCGGAACAATGCTCATGATCGTTCCTACGTTTTTTTTGTGCTGCTTCATGGAAGCGAGAAACACAAAGCGAAATTGTCGAGACAATGCAGCGGAGAACAGTCGGAATTCGCTTTCTGACGCAACAAGGGCGATGTCTCGAAGCGGCTTGTGGAATTTGTATCCGTTAAAAAAAGGATCGGGAGCGCTCCGGTCTTTGCGGATTGCCGATCCGGTTTGTCCGCTCGCTACTAACTCTGGAAGCCCGGTCATGGCGAACAGGTCAAACGATGGTAGCTTCCCTAAACAACACAGGAATGAATACGAGCGACGATATCGCGCGGACGAGGAACGCTTGAAATGGGGAATTAATTCCAAAGTTTCAAACGTCACCACTAACACTAGGCAATTTAGTAACATCACACGACAATAAAATTTAAATGCCTTAAAAATGACCGTTCTCCCCTTGTATTTCATAAGTCGCCTACAACGTGAAAAATACCTCTCCAAAACACGAGTGCGGAAATAGTCATGTGCTCAGAGAACGGTAAAATAAAAGAAATCAGCATGTTTAAATTTTTTTTCGCCTGCGTGTAAATATGGGTGCTCGGTGAAAGCCGCCTGACGAAGGCTAAATTGCTTGACGTTGTAAATGCTTTTAAAGGTTTGCCTATCCTAACTACAAATCTTCAAAAAGGCACAGCGTCTCCATCTCCTACAAGCAGAGCAAGTTACCTGCACCCGCAGAGGTTAGCAGCAGCAGGGTCCCAATGAGAGTCCACTTCATGTCAACCAGCATTGTCTTTCTATGTCGATATCACAAGTAGGTAATCAAATCGAATACTGCGATACATTGGCGGACTGCAAACATAAAACAAACTTAGCTTTCCTCTGTAGTAATATTTTCGATTCTGCATTACCGCACAATGAGCATGGTAAACAATGCTGTCGATGAATCACGTGATACAAGCTGGCGGCGCGTAGCAATAATTCCAGCTCGTGGAAGTGGCGCGTTGGTGCCAAAGTAGTTTTGTGGCGACTGAAATATTCTAATTGAGGTCACGCTCGCTTGACCTTAACACTTGTGTATGACAGGATACACAAGATCGCGCCACCAGCATCAACAAACCTAAACCTAAAACTCAAAGCGAAAAATCCATGAGCTACTGTATGTACAACCATGGTATTTATACTTTGGCAGAACCCCAGCAAAACGCTAAAATAATTGCAGTTCTGCGTAAGTATCGTCCCCATCAGTAGGGTAAATCAACTTTCTGTGCCGAAGTTCCACATCAAAATTACAACAATCACTAGAGCCACAGTTACTAATCACTGAAACCACGTGACGAGTTGTTCGCGCGACTGGAAATTAAAATTCATTAGAGTTAAAAAAATATCAGCGGCCGTCGAATTTAACCCGTTGGTTACAACAACAGCCTTTATCAATGGCTGATGCTCAACTCTCCTGTTTGCACTTGGCTGCGTTTGTAGCTCTTCATTCTTTTTTTAAAGGTGAATCATCCAGCCAATTCCGGCACTTTACGCGAGCTAAAATTGAAATGTATTCTTGAATTATTTTGATTTCATTTTGGACGGCGATTACAAAGATATATTCAACAAATACAAAAAGATAAACCCCTAAAAAGTTTTGGAAACCCTGAGTCTGTCTCTCAGTCTGAACTCCGAGGAAAAAAGAGAGACCGAATAATAGTTACCCTTCCAATGACATCACGTGACCTTTCCAATTTTGGTAAACATCCCCCTTTTTCGGGAAATTCAGGCTGGGAGTGCCAACTCAGCGTGTCCAAAAATTTTTTAAGGGGATATCCTTTGTATTTGTTGAATATCGTTGCAATCGCAGTTCCGAAATGAGAAGAAAAAATTTCAAAAATTTTCAATTTTAGCTATTGCAAACAACCGGAATTGGCTGGACGCTTTATCCTCTTTAACACGAAACGAAGAGAAGTCTTGATTGTTAGAATCAACGCAAAACATTTTTCAACATGGATGTTCGCACTGCGGGAACCGGAGAACTGCTACGACGGAGGGAATCAAACTCTCGACCTTGGAGGTGGGAGTCCTCATCGCTGCGCCACCCAGCTGGTTGGGTGACCGTGAATCTTCCAAACCCTGGGCCTGGCTGCTGCTTGCAACTAACCTGCTGACAAACTGCTACGACTGCGCTAACGAAATAAAATTGGGCAAAATTTCGCTTTCGACTCCATTGTGATCTCTCTTTTACTGCGACGCTCTTGATTTGGGGTCGAAAACTCGCAACAACCGCTTTTAAGTCGCCTTCGCGAGTCTCCTGCTTTGCACTTGAGATGTGCGTTTCTCCTTGTATGATCCTACGTCAGTTACGCGAAAAGCGCAATTTGCGTTGCTCAGTTTGCGTGCGTCGAACGGACATAAAAATGCGAGGTACCGTACGTAAAAATGCAACAAATTGTTGTAGGGCCCTATGGGGGTTTCCGATTAGATAAATTCAGGAGAAAATATCAGAACAGAGTCGAGAGCAAGGGAAGACCCCTTGTCAGAAAAGCGTTGAGCAAACTCGAACCGTTTCAAATACCTTTTAATGAAATTAATTCTATTATTTGAGTAAAACTGTACAACATTCGTATAACAAATGGAGCAAATTAAATATCGCAAAAGTTTACACATCTATGGCCCTCATCAGGAGGCACACTGCGTGGATTTGGATCGAAACAACGTGATTACACACGCAATATGCATTCGGTAGCAATTTATGGTTATTCAGCGTTGAGCATCAGCGGAACGACCAAAGTTTGCAATGAATCACCAAAATAATTCGAGACGTTTTCATCAAAGTTTTGCAAAGCAGAGATCGTTAACGGGGATTAACTTTCATGCGACATCCCGCGTATTATTACAACTCCCCCACTAAACATAAATGGGATGGAAATGACGTGAGAAACAAAGCTGACGGCGCAAAGGGCCCTTGAACTAGCCACTATTTCCGCTCCGATTTTATTTTTGTTTCTCTGTTGATTCGGCGCTCATCCTTTATCCTCAGCAAGGAGCTGCGTGTCTGCTGTGCTGGTGGGTTTAGCTTGTACTGGGACGTACGCGAGTCTGTGTCCACAGTTACAAAAGGATCCAAGTATAAATACTTTAGCTTGCTGGTTGATTTAGCACGAAAACTTGGAAACGTTTTCCCAATCAAAATTTTATATTGAGTCAAAACTTGTGACCCCGGTCTGCGGCGAAAAGCGACCGCTGCCCACACTTCATGATCGTTGCCATGGTGATGCGCTTTATATTTCCAGCCTCTTCTAACAAGTATTTGCTTCATAAAAGTTTACAAAATAGGGCAATTTAGCTGAGGCCTATGCTGCAAAGCTGAAATCGATTCTTTTTTTAGCCGCCATTTTAATAACGCAGAATGGTTCAAAACCTTTTAGTCGAAGCCGTTTTTTTCTGGAAACAGCAGGACTGATTAAACACGTGACATGCTCTGCTCAAAAATCGCACCAAGTTGTAAACATGACGCAAATTCGAATGAATGACGTCACGATGGATGCTTGCGTCAGAAACAACGAAGAGCTGCTAAGTGAGCCCATTATCACTCTCATGGCATTGAACGGCTCTTCTCTACGTATGAAGACAAGGAAACGGGTTCGATTCTCGGCTTGAGCGACTCTCTACAAGAGCTGAGCGCCAACAACTCGCTAATTGCTGGTTTAAAAGCCCGGATGATTATGACGTAGGTACGAAATAACTTTTTCAGGTTGGTGTTTTTTGCGGAACAAATCATAATTTGCAAGCCAAGATTGCAAATAGTTTGCTTTGCTGCTGACCAATAAGGTTGCGCAGGGGAACAAAGAACAAGAATTTTTGCGCCCGCATGTTTCACGTCGCCAATGTTGCTGTGGATCTTGTCAGAGGCCAAGACTCGAACCGTGTTTTTATGAAATCACAAATAGCGTGCGGCTCGAATCGATGAATCGACAAACAATTGAAATATGATCATACACCTCTTGTTTTCGTAAACCAATTAGCTTCAAGCTTTTCCTGTGAGGTCCATTGTAGTGTTAGGGAACTCCCCTCACTTGAACTCACAAAAAAGTGCAAAATATTTTCGCAAATTATCCAACAAGTTAAAAACTTCGGGCGGTCAAATTCAAACATTATTGAGGTCAACTTTATTCTGATTTCATTTCACATCGCTTCCGGCACAAAAGAATTCAAGTTTCTTCCAACGCCGACGAATATATTCCCTGTTGCATCCTGGCGAGAACGCATTAACAAATCTTCTACCGCAAGATGGTAGTATTAAACAATTAAACATGCGTAAAAATATTTCAGCAAACATTGCACTTGCAAAGGACGTAACGGCAAAGAGTTTGACCCGAACTCGTAAGGGCGACGGTTCGGTTCCCTGCCGTTGCAAATTTCTCAAGTGCGTCTACTGTATATACCTGTGTGTTGAAAAAATTCTGTTTTTCCGAATTTATGTTCGCCCTATTTTTGACACTTCAAAAAAAAATCATCAAATTTTTTTATCATTTCCTCCCACAGGACTGTTTTGCTCGGTGGTAATTCGGTTAATAAATTGACTGAGCTCTATGATTTAGCTAAGCAATTATACTTTGAGCTTGGCTGTATTATTGTACAACCAATTCTCCTAGCCTCATGCTCATCTTTGCAAACCTCAGCAAAGTTTGGAATACAACAATCACAAATACAACGCATACAAAATTATCCTTGAATGTGACGTCTGAATCAAAATCGCCTGCTAGTCGAAGACAGAAATCGCCTGCTAGTCGGAGCGGAGAGAGAAGGACATGGAATCATTTGACCTAAACGTTATATGGGTTTGTTTCCCTTCGCCGTCGCTAGCTTGTCTGGCCGCTTTCCTTCATGACTTGCGACAAACCACTTCACTGCTAATCACAAACCGATTCAACGACAATGTTCGCAAGCTATGTCGAGAATATCGGGTGAAACTGCTAAGGGTTCACCCAAGCAAAGTGAGGGAAGACCGTGAAGTGTGGCGGCCTAATCTCGAGCTGCTTCCCCCGCAGCCCGCACGGAGAAGTAGGCTCCATGTAATTAAAGGCGGTGTCTATTGGATTGAATCTGGCAACTCAAAGCAGGGCAGGGGTTTGTATTACACTACACCACAATTGCGCCTGTCGCGATTCTATTGTTTTTCATCAATAGTCAATAAAAGGAATGATCACAGGGAGGAGCTCGGCGGACAACAATGCCATTTAAACACTGCTCGACAAAAAATAATCGCAGGTTGAAAGTTAATTTCAAGAACCTAAACGATGCAACCCCTGAAGAGAGAATTCATTTATTTCCACACATTCCACAATCCGCATTCCACAGAGTATAACAATAAATTTATAATTTACCTTTTTGATAAGAACGAACTCCAAGACATTACAAAATCTCGACAGTCTTGACAAGCAGGTGCATAATGGAATGCGGGGCTTGCTCCGACAGGGAATCGAGCCCAAACCTCGCGAGTTGCGCTTCGCTCTTTATTGCTGCGTCACCACTACCAAGTCAACACTGACGTCATTGGTTTTTTTAACAAGACGGAGATGAATTGAAAACGAACACAAAGCAAGTTTTTCAAAACAGGTGTTTGCACGCACTTGCAAAATTGCATCGGTAGAGAATCGAACCATCGTCCTTGCGGGCTTGAGTCCAATTCGTTGACGTTACGTCATCCGCATCGTTGAATCCAGCGTTACGAACAATTGAGAGCGAGCGCCCTCTTATTGGTCATCCATTGCTCAATTTTGCCACCAACGTAAATTTTCCGGCGGTGTTGCAAAGGTGCTTTGGTGGGAGTTTCTTAGAATTTTTGCAGAGTTATAGGAGGTCGTTCTTCGGGAAAAATCAGTAGGTTTGTTAGAGCGAAAGGAGGAAAGAGTTCCAACACATCTACCGTCGGCTGCAAAGTTTTAGGATTTGTATAAAAAATTAAACCTTATTTTGCATTTTTGGTAACGACAAATATTGTGCAACACTGATGAGCACTTTTGTACGCGCTGATGAGAACCGGTTGAAGATTTTTTTTGAAGGCCCGCGGTATCAATTTACAATATTAATGAGGGTTTATTGTTACGTTGTGTAAATTGTATTGTGAAAACATAATGACGCCATTTGTTCGAAGGTTGCCAGGACAGGAAGAACATAGCTGTGATGTTTTGAGGCTAAATACTAGTCGCTTGTCGAATTAGGTGAGTTGATGCTTCAGCTTTTGCGGTTTTGTTCGACTGTTTTTCACCAAAACAAAGCAAAAATGCGTGGGGTAGATTGGACACATTTTACGTCATGATAATTTCTTGCCTGTGTCAGAATTTAACGGTGTATTTTTCTTTCATAGCAACTTTCCCCCGTAATGCCAAAAGGTTTATTTTACTTATTGTTAATACGATTATAGTTGTCATTATTATTTTTCGGTTGAACAGACCAATCATGTAGCCATTGTTCCTAATCTTTGAAGGTGTAGAATCGGGAGGTTTAAAGGGGCCGACCACTTGAGGCCACAATCCCAAAATGTAAACCCAAACTCGAGTAGAGGTTTGAAGTCAAAACGAGGCCAGAAAAAGCCCGTAGCGTTAGGCCTGAAAAACGTATGCGAAAAAAATGCTGGTAGATGATAAATTTTGATGCAATAACAATAATTGCATCAATCGTATAGGTGCTACTGTAAAATGAAGGCCTCATTCAGTGTCACAAACTTATTCTGATTGTGTTCTACAGAACACTTATCAGGCTCAAATTTAGCCAAAAATTTTGTCACTCTTAAGTCCGAAACAGAACCGAAAAGTTCGACTCGACTTACAACTCAGGTAGAAACATTCCGCGCGACTTCGATAAAATCTAGATAAGGTTTTTCAGTTTTTTGTGTTGCAAAAGGGTTTTTTCATTTAGCTGGTTCGGAATAGCAGCTACAAGGAGGGATCATGTAGATGTTTCTCTTCTTAATTTTTTATTTGTATTTTTGAAATCTCAAACAGTTTTTGTTTTCTAGAAATCAGCTTATTCAAAATTCTTTGTGACGTGATCGAAAGGCATGCCTGATTTGCGCCCTATCCCGGAATTCTCTGTGATGCGAAACACTCCGTACACGAAGCGGAGTTCCCGCGCGTTTACTCGTGTTCCTCCTTCCAGAAGCTCCGTATCTATGAGAGAGCTGAGGACCATACCGCGCAGGGTGAGGATCGAACTCGGTTTCAGGTTTTAAATGGCAAAGTTAAGCGTATTTAAAGAAGCATGTAGTTTTGCGTCAATGGCCCTAACGTCTTAGCGCTCCGCACTTCATTGCTAAAGCTGACGTCATCGATTGTTCTGAATAGTGCGATGAATGCAAGAAAATCATGTTCAAGGGCAAATTTTATTGTTTGATTTTTTAATTTGCTGTATTCTTTTTTTCCCCTTACGTCATCACTTCATGATACGTCACCAAACACATATTGCGCCCGAGATTCAAATCGTTTTGATTCAATAAAACTTTTTGTATTTGCTCAGACGAGTTCAAACAATGGGCTTTGTTGCGTGTCAACAAAATTTATTCTATAATTGACCTTTGAACCTGGACGGAATGAAGATGGGATCGAAATACTTCGCATCACTTTTAACCGGGGCAGGCAGGTGGTGGTCAGAACAGAATGTGTCAGTGTATTCAAAAAAAAATTGTAGCGAGTAGTTTCGGCCAAATTTTATTTAAATTTTTTTACCACGTAGTAAATTTTGCTCTGTAATTTTCCGTCAAAACTCTGAACATAAAAAGCATCCGAGTTTAGAAAATTGCTTCCGCAGTGACAGAAGCCAGTGTGGTTGCAATTCAAAAAATCTTTACTACTCATTCTCGCTGTTTAGCGCTGAAGGATGTGAGACGAGTTTAGCGATGTATACTCTTAAGACAACGCGCCTGTGGTGTACTTCTCTAGTCAGCTTATAAAGTGAGTAGCAGCAAGTGTAGCCATACCCGATCATACGCAGTATTATCTGGGCTTCGATCCCAAACCTTTGCCTCTAGGAAGTTTGATTTAAAATCAAAAAGGTGATTATTTGATAATTTCCTTATGACGTCAGTATTTTCGGAGCGTTTGACCACAGCAGCTGGAGAGAACAAAAAGCTTCCGGCGATCAACAAGACCTACTCGAGCTACTCGAGAGTGGAGGTTAGTGAGGAACCAACAACTCAGGTTCGAATCCCGTGGAATACTAAATGCCACTTCGCAACCAAACCTGCTGTTCAGCATCAGCCATAGGTTCCATTGCTCATGAACGAGCAGCAAATTTTATTGCATCTCGACTCAACAATCCTCTGCTTACAAATTGCGTCATCAACAGTTGGTCGAGGAAATAATTTTTGATCTATCAGGGTTTATCCCAGCTTCAATTAATTGCGTCTTTTTTGAAGATCGCAAATTTTCTAATATGTCGCTTTTCCGCTTAATCAAGTGAAAGCGTTTCACTGTTGTGAACTTACAGAGACCTTTTATACGAACTCATTCAATTGCAAAAACTCCCAGAATTTGTTATGCTCAATGCTCAATCGCTCACCCTGCAATTTTTATGATGAAAAGATATCTACAGTATTTTTTGCCGGATCTCTATTGAGTCAAATCGTCCAACACTCTGGCTCAGGAACTTTGACATGTCTTTAGTCTTACGCTGCCATTTGGTAAGGGAAGAAGTCGACCATAAACGAACGGACCACACCTAATGACTTGCACCACATGTTCGGTTTGACATGGCCAATGATTGTCGGAGTTTTTAGCGTTGCCATTTTTTTTTAACTGCAAAAAATTAAGTTGTCCCTTATGACTTTTCGAACTAGCTTGTTAATTGGTTGAACTTTCTAAAACTGCCACGGCTTAGCTGCCCCACCACTTTAAACCACGTGTGTGTTTAGGGCAGGAACACCCCGAAAGACATCTTCGAACCCCCAGTTAGTGGACGAGAGTGGTGGAGAGTCACTTTAAAGGTAAGTTTCGACGTCACATGGTAGCCATGGATCGCATCAGTGGGTCCGTGCTGCGTCCATTCCAATTTGAGGCAAAAAATCCAGAGAAGATGAAAGTAGCTGGGATGCAGAGGATTTTGAAATTAATTCCTTTTTTTACATTTGCTTGGAGCAAATCTTCATTGCTCTATTTTAATGTGTGATGCCACATACTGACATCGCGGAATTGGATTCAACCGACTTGGCTCCACTACAAGTTGTGACTGCCTCTGCTTGCCAACCTTTTACAGTTTCTTGTGGCAACACTGCACTGCAGGTTTACTGTGCAATCTATTACGCGACTCTTTTTTTTTTTTTCAGGAAACTCCGGTCCCGGGAACCTATGAACTCCGTGATTTTCTGCAGGAAAAAGAACTCGATCGGATCAAAGCCACCTACAACTTCAAAGGAGAGGGGCGGAAGAAGAAGCCAGGGATCCTCCCCGATGGGGCAATCCTGCTCCCGGGAGCCTACCAGCACAAAGACTTCTTGGAGGACCTCACCGAGCAGCAGTTGACCTACCAGTTTAAGAACAGCGGGAGGAAGAGGGTTCTCCCCGGGATTAAAGACCCAGACTGCAACGTGTCGCCGTGTGAATACGAAACCAACCGACCTGCCGTCAAGAAAATGCCTGTGTCGTGAGTTTTGCTAGCGTGTAATTGTAGTGCGAGTAATGTTTTGCGCGAACATACGCTATATCGGGGAGAAATGAACTGCAGTTCATCCAACATGATTAATCAGGGCATGCCTTACCAGGGATCAGTGATGCAAACGGTTTTACAAAAAATCGGCGAGCATTTTGAAAATATGCCATCAATGTCTGGGAGGCTTCGCCCCCGAGACCCCCCTTTACCGTCCTACAAGATTGTATATATTATCAATGATGCAAACGTCGTTGAAAAAAATTGCCAACCAATAACAGAGATTGTGTGGCAACGTCTAAAGCTCACCCGACCCCCCTAAATGAGCGTCAAACTGTATGGTAGATTTACTACCGCAACCATCGCTCCAATCCACACTTATAAACTCAGATCAAGCCACAAGATGAAGTGCAAAAACAAAAAAAATTGAGTACCTGTGATTAGTTGTGGCAAAACTGTGGCAAAAAAATACGCGCTTGGAAAAAACAGTAAGCTTATCCATTGAGCAGGGGCCCGAAGCGTAACCCGAAAGCTTTAGGACTAGCAACAGTTTTAATAACTTAAAGACTGCATATGTGCCATAGCAATCAGGAACAATTGTCATCAATATACGAAAGTACAATGCGGTATGCAATTGTTCAAATGTTGTGCAGTATTGTCGTTTGCGAAATTGGTTGCGAGGTTACGGCGACTCGAACTCGCTGTAGATTTGCCGCGAAGAATCAGTGAAGCCACAGAGTATTCAAATAGGTTACGCTATCGTGGCGAATTGTTTAAGAGAAATTAATTCGCAAAGAAGTCACAAACAATTCCAGCACGGACTTGCCATTGCTACGTGACTCTAAAAAGACTTCATGACGAAACTACTACTAAAGTACGAATTGAGCCGCAAGTAACGTTGCAGAAATAAGTGCGATATAAATCAAAATAAGTAGCTAATTTAAGTCCACAAAATAATACAGGCCTGCTGTACACATTCAAAAACAATCAAACTACCTCAAATTAGCCAAGACAACAATTGAGTTTAGAGAAACAAATTTTTATCTAAATTTCTAAAATCTAGTGCTGCAACAGAAGAGTTGTTAATGAAGAATGCAAGAAACTACAGGTTTTAAACTTGCTTAACTCCAATTGCGATGCACGAGTATCGGCCAATGTGTGCGTGTACTTCACATATTAAATTAACACACTATTGCAAATAAGATGGAAAATCCAAACACCTTCCAGTAAAGTAGGATATCAATTAAGAAAGCAATTTAAAAGAAGCCTAAACCTCCAAACGAATTTGAGGGAGCTTTGCAACATTTTGATTTTTAAAAAACAGTGTACCATAGCAAGCTTTCCGCTAGCTCACCCACTACTGTAATTTGCGACACGACCAAGAGAGCGTGGGTACTGTACCAAAACCAGATAATTTTTGCCAGACCTAAAACGCCACTTTACTATTACTAAAGGGCCTAAAATATTTTAAAATATCGAGTCAAAATTGTGCTATAACCAAAGGTCGCAAGAACCTGTGTTCTTTTTAAGCTAGGCGGCTGCATAGATAGCCTAGAACCCCCGCGCAATACTTCAGTTCTGCCGCGCACTGCATAAGTGTTGATAAAAGCAAACCCAATAATTGAGATTTGATAAAATTATTTTACAAAATCAAGGTGTTGTCAGTTAATTCTGCAATGATATCATGAACTTCTACTGCGCCAGTAATCAATCCTGCATATTACCCAAAATGACATCATAATTACTTGACAATCTCAATAGATCGCATTACCACTGAAAAACACGTGAAAACCACACGTTGTCGACAAAATGTTACCTTAGTTAACAGTCGTTTCGATTAAGGTACTTGGAAGTACTATTCTGATACGAGTTAAACCAATAAACACATGACATGTGGCAGTTATTTGCGTGTTTCAATGAAAAGTACTGAAAACATTAGGTTTAGAAAAGGAATCAAACAATGGTTGGTAAGAGTTTGATGAAACCGTGACCTTGGTAAATGGAGCTACGCACCTCATCACCAGGCCACAAGAGCAGGTGAAATTCAAATCTGACTTCGGGTACTTATGCCGTAAGCTACCGTGTGTCCACACTGTAGGCTAGAAATTAAAATTGCTGAATACCGTTCCTAGCCTACAGTGTGGAAACGCGGTAGCTTACGGCTTAAGTATTGAAACCAGATTTGAATTTCAACTGCTCTCGAGGCCTTAGTGATAAGGTGCGTAACTCCACTTACCAAAGTCAAGATTTCAGGGGTTTAAAACTGGAACCTACTTAGGTTTGGTGATGACACATATTTCAGGAAAACTTTTGTCCATTAATTGCTTTGAAACAATTTAAATTCTAGGACTCTGCCTGAAGATTCCTAACAGAGTGAAAGAAGGCTGTGAGGGGTTAAATTTGACATTAACAATCGGCAACACACTAAAAATGCTGCTTCATAAATTTATCGACATTAGCATATTTGTTATTCAGGCATTCATTTTACAAACTAAACGTTTTTTCAGTTAATTTGTATTTTCTGTTTTTTCGAATTTTTTAAGGCGCCAACCTTTTTTTTGGGAACTCACAGGGTCTTTCATTCCGTGCTCACTATGCAAGCTCTTAAAGGAAACGCTGCGCAAAACGAAGAAATTTGATATTAACTTTTCGCCTCCTGATAAGCAAAGACGGCAATAAATTCTTTATGCCCAATCCATCATAATTTCAAATCAATAAATATGTAACAAAATAAACCTGATTCTGGCGTTCTTCCGGTGAAGTGATAGTCACAGCAAGCTTGATCTTAAAAGCCTGATTGCTTTTACTGATGTTTCGTTGGTCATGACGACCAACACCATCAGAATACGAGGGTACGATAAAGAGCTGCGACTGAAGCTACGTAGCATCAAAACGAATTGTAAGATTTTTTTAAGTTTCAAATCCGAAAGTTAGTTGTTACATTACAACAATAAAAACAAACTAGTAGAAAAGCGGATAAGTGTTAAAACTTGGTTCACAAAAACTGCATTACACACTAAAATATCAATGGAATACTAGAGTAAAGAACGAGAAACTACAGGAAAGGATTCATCATTTGAATGATTTATTTCCTTTGGCCTAAAAAGAATACACCAAGATTCGGCAGCTAATCTTTCAGAAAAATTACTTGCAGTTTTTATAATTCGTGAGTTGGCCCAATCAGTTACATGATCAAATAATATGTATAACATGTTAACACAAGACGGAATTTTCTGGTTTTTGTTGTTCGATAGCTCTTCAATGCTCTTTTAATCGGGAATTTAGATCTCGTTTGGTCTGGCCAGCATAAACAAAGTCATAGTCTTTGCATGGAACTTCATACACTATGCAGGTAATTTCTGCAGTGGAACTAATATCCTTACGGGAAGGTAGATTTTGGCCAATGGAGCAAATAGGTTTCATTGCAACTTTGATTCCAACTTCACTTAAAATTCTCCTAATCTTTTCTGCAGTTCCTTGAATGTATGAAAGTGATGTGAATTTGGTGAACGAGGGTAATTCACCTCGTGATCAGGGTTTGGGGGAAATGCACTTACAGGGATAACCATTTGCTCTGAGGGTCTGGCGTACTTCCCTTCTAGCTATCTGACGCTCCGTACAGTATGTGATGTGGGAGGATATCCTGTTGCGCATGGAATAGGTTACAGCCAACTTCTGATGTTTTGGGTGGTGCGAAGTATAGGGAAGATAACGGTCGCTATGGGTAGGTTTTTTGTGAATTCACCGGAAGAACGCCAGAGTCAGGTTTATTTTTAGTATGCCCGGTGAACACCAAATCTTTAGCACCTATACCTACTTTTGCAATTTTTAATGTAACAAAATCTTAGGAACAAAATTCATCATCCAGGGCATCATTACGTGGAGTAAACCTAATAGCAGATAGGCAACAAGTAAAATAGAAAAAAACCCGATAAGTAAAACGGGCGAAACTGCGCACCCTGCTGTTTTCCCATAGCAGCCAATGACTATTTCAATGAAACAATGTATCGTCTATAGAAGGTTTGCATACAATCAAACTCAAACAATGGATAGAAATCGACTTTGGTCCAAAACCGCTATGTTTCGACGAAATTTTAGGAAAGTATCAATTTTGGGACAAATTAGTAACTGCCTAACTAATAAACCTTTTCCCTACATCAAGAGAGGGCAAAACCAGTAGCGTAACTAGAGATTTGTGCCTGGGAGAAAAAGCTTCAGGGGGTCCACTATTTGACGGCACAAGTTGAGAAAATTGGGCTCCAATTTGAATTTGGCAATTTGTTTCGTCAATTTTAGCTAAGGACCAATCAAGATTTCGTAGTGGGCCTAGATCTGGGGGAGGAGAGGAAGAGGCGGCATTTTGCAAACAACGCTGCCTTCAGTGATGCGGCATGAAGAATCAATGTCGCATCTGGAATTAGCTACTAAGTTTTAAACACCAAAACACTGAAAATGAATAAAAAACTTAAATTTGAAATTTCAGTTATTGTTTTTTTTTCGTGATTAAAAAATAGATCACGAAATATATAGCCCATTTTGCACCGGAGCAAAGCATGGCGATTTTTTTTTTTTTCTTGGCAGCTCATCAAAACAAGCCATATGCGCAGCGTCACAAGCAGCGAAGAAAAAAGAATTTTCGCCGCCCTTGGCGTCAGTTGTAGAATGAGTTTCAGGCAAGATCCGCATCTTCATTCTTCAATCCAAAAAATCGCGCAGAGTAAAACCTTCGTACTCTAAAAACCGGTGTGCTTTTTTGCCATGTCACACAGTAAACGCAGTGGCAATCGCTTTGATTAAATGTAAGAAAAAAATCACCAAAAAATGAGCGTTTTGTTTTTTTTTCGCTTAATCTACAATTCCTTGTTTTCTTGTGCTGCTCTTTAGAGCTATTTCTCTCAAGCTGTAAATCTTCAATGAAGTAGCAACCAGAGGTGGAGTCCTCGAGGACGTCCTTGGCCTCGAGGACACATTTTGAAGTCCTTGGCCTTGGCCTCGAAGGTCAAGTCCTTGGCCTCGAGTCCTCCAAAATTGGCCTGTCCTCGGCTCGAGGACAGCACTATTTTTTGAATTGTTAAAATTTTGTGGAGCGCTTGAAAAATTTTTTGGAAAACGTTTTTTTGTGGAGATCGCTTGAAAAATGTTTGTGAAGACCTTTTTTTTTTTTTGGAGAGCACTTGCGCTTGTGTCCTTGGCCTCGAGAGTGTCTGTCCTCGGAAAGGCTGTCCTTGGCCTTGGATTTTTTTTGTGTCCTTGGCCTTGGCCTCGAGCCTTGTGTCCTCGACTCCACCTCTGGTAGCAACTTCGGAAAAAATAACGACGTTTTCATAATTGGAACTATGTTATTTCGAACACAAAACTTATCCTTACAATAAAGAACACGCATTCACAGTTGCCCAACACCCCTAAATTTTTCTCCTCGGTTCTGGACGATTCACAAAAATGACTCATTTGGTCGAAAAATCGGCGAATTTCGCCAAAAAGCGGAAGATTTGCATCACTGATGGATAATTAATTCCGTTAAAGGGAAAAAAAATAGATGAAATTTTCAACCATGAATTTTAGACACGGAACTTTCAAGTCGCAATCTTTGAGGTTTCCAACAAAATACTTCAAGCCAGTAAGTCGAAATATTTTAAGATTAGTTACGCCTTTTTTGTGGCCACATAATTTCAGTATAATTTCCTCATTGCTCGATTTCATCACTTCCGGCGCAACTTTATCGCATCCCAATTCTGCTGGACTTTTCCCTCGTACCCATCCGCTGCCTTACTACAAAGTTGTATGAAGTTAGACACGGCAATTTGCAATGAAATCGGAAAGACACATAAAAAATCGAGTCGATAGAACTATTTATCCAAGGTTAAAACAAAGCAAAATACTTTTTAGCAGGTCAATGAACCCTAACCCGATGTTTTACGAGAAAATCAATTTTTCCACGGACTCGCTGTATCGGTACTGTACAAGATGGGCATTTTAGTGGGTATCCATTTTTCGAATTATGTTTCGATCGTTCAAAATAAGCAAACTAACCTTTTCACTTTTGTATCCTAATGATTTAGAAAGAAGGTCCTCCCCCCGGCAGCTACGACCCTGGCTCCCTGAGCGCACCTCCGGTGATCTCCTCTAGCTTCAAGTCGAGAATTCCGAGATTCCCAACCTCACAAACGGTAAGTTCTGACTTAGGCATTGCAAACGGTTCCGCAGAATGGAAAAGCCAAGACAAAATGTTTTAATCGATCGCGTGCTATCTGGCCTAAAGGCTACCAGCGCGGAAGCGTAGGAAAGAGTCACCAGAACGGCAGCTACTTAAAACAAGCTATGCGAAAAAGCTTTTTCTGAGCTCCGGGCAGCAAACGTCAAAAACACAACTAAATTATAACAAAATGTTTTGTTGGGTTGCCGCCCTGCTTCCAAGCTATGAAGTTGACCAGAAGCTGCGAAACCATTTTTTGAAATTTACCGTACTCCGAAAGAATTATTTTGTCGGTTCCCGTTGCCTCCATGTGATTTGAACAACTACATGTTAGATGCAGTTCAACGCTAATTCTAATCGTTCTTCACCAAGATTATTTGGTGTCCAAAATGAACAGTTCTTTTTTAATTTTCAGAAAGTGCCGGGTCCAGCCCACTACGCCCCCACCATTCAGACCCCTCAGCCTCAGACTCTGATGAAAATGGGCCGCATGCACGGGTTATTTTTCCGAAACTCCTTCGAGGTCTGATTAGTGACAGAGCAAAGGTACCGCACTTCAACAACTCTCGACCAACTCTGACGTCACAATAAGCTCAATTTTTATCTTGAATCAGCGACACTGCTTTTATTCAATAAATCTCCGGTCGAAACTCGATTTTATTTTCGACTCAAGTTCATGAATCGATAAATCATTGAATTTCCAAACAACGAGCCACTGCCAACAAAAGAACTCGATAAATTTAGGGGTTTATCGCCCAGCAACGAGGGTCCGGCGATGCGCCCCCACCACCACAGGGTGGCCACGGAAAGTGCCCGGTGCAAGTTGATGCCACAGAGCTGTTCGTTTCCCAAATCAGCTCCGGTCATAGCTTAGAAGTCCGCGTCGCCGTTTCTTTAAGTGAACATTCGGTGATGTTCATTTTGCGCTTCTTTTATTATGACGTTTCTTTCGCTTTTTCCCTTCGCGGTTCTTCAGCTTCGACACGAGATCCGTGGACGAGTCGGCGGCGGCGCGCTTCCTCCCGCTGAAAACAAATCACGTTGATTAGGTCAAACATCGCCACTGGGAGCGACCCCAGTCCTTGGCGCGGCCCCAATGTTGAGTTTCCGCGGAATTCCTTCACGCCTCCATCCCTTGGAGAGGGTTCAGAAGCATCACAAGCACCCGCTCAGAGGAACCGTGACGTCAGTGGCCCTTCGCCGATACAAAGCAGCGCCAGGGTGCCAATGTTGATGGATGTTTTCCACCTGATCCACTCTTTAGAAAGGCGGCGGCTCCACGGATCCAGTTCAGGACAAGCAGGTGGGGCACCCTGTCGGTGGCGGGGAGCGCCTAGCCTTTAACTTTGGAGAAAGTGTAGTTGAAATTCGGCCTCTCCGTACCATGAAAGTTTGAACGCGGAGCAATTGGTTTTTCAAGTACGTCCGGTAGATGGCGCAAATCACCACCTCGTGAGTTTAAGCTTAAAAAATTTCTTCCTCCTCAAAGGATTTGCGAGGTAAATGAGAATAACAGACTACAGCGCCGCTAGTGTCGTCTCACCTTTTAATACTGACCATGCTTTGCACCTTGCCACTAGATAGCGCTTCATCCCACGCATCATCGTCGCCCGAAATTTTGTATCTGCAAAGAAATCCAGATGAAAGAAGGCTTTGAAAAAGATCGGTTGGTACCGCCAAAAAACATCCCTAACCGATTTCAGTAGCCAGGGGGCGCCGCCACATCAACTAAACCGGGAGTTGAAAGCGGCGGGGTTGCGTAGGGCGGGTTTCACCGACCACGCGTATTTACCAGTGGAAGCGCGATATCTTTTTCAAGGTAAATGCAAACAAGAAGGCAAAATGCATGCAGTCAATTGAAAAGCGTATTTCTGCCACGCAAATACGCGTGATCGGTAAAGCTAACTAAAGCGATAAACCGGCCGAAGAATTCTAAGGGCTGCGAAGCGAGAGAAAAAAGGCATGGCTATTGGCTACGGCTCCAGCTCCAGAGCTGCAATTTTTTGAGGTATGGCTTCGCATCATTGTCACTTGCCAGTCGCAATAAAGTCAGAAAGTTTTGCTCCAGTAGTCCATCTAGTGAAGTCAACTGTTAACAGGCGCGCAACCAAGATTTTGCTTAGGAGCCTGAACTCAAAGCTAAACTTTCTCGGAAATCCCCCGCCGCAGGGCGATTTTTGTAATTTTTCGGAATTGTCATTTTAACGCTATTTGGATGGAATGTCGCACGTTTGTCAGGCCTTTTACAAAACCAAGTTGCTAAGATTTGCACGTCCTTTGAGAGTTAATTTTCTCAGTCACAGAAGCCATTAACCCCTTACATGCCGGTAACGTCCGAAACACGTTTAAAGGAATGGAGATTTGGGTAAAATTTTTGAAACGACTTAACTGAGAGACCCACCTTCGCCCGTCCCCCATGGTAGCGCCACTCATTGTTGATTACTAGGGTTTGCAAAACAGGATTCCGGTTTCGGGAATTCCCGGATTTGGTGACTTTGTTAATTTCCCGTTTCCCGGTTTTTCAACAAAAATTCCCGGTTTTGTCAGCTAGTATCCTCGTGGAACTTGAGTCAAAAACAAGTTGCAATTATTTTTGTGCAGCATTAAAATCAATCGTGTTCATTCGCAGTGTGGCTACACAATACTCTTTTCTTTTGTAACAATTGTCGAACTGTTAGGCGTTGATTGCTGGAATAACTAGTTTGAGCCAGTTCATTATACACATTGCCCAATTAAGAGCTGGTAGCTGAGATTTGTGTCAGCATCGTTTCGTTACGGAACGCATAAATCAGTCTAAAGTTTGGAAACATTTTACTCGGGGTGATGGCAATGACCGGCTAGTTGGTCGAGCGGTAAAGCGTTCGTCTCTGGAGCGGGAGGTCTTAGGTTCAAATCGGACACAGTGTTGCCAACGGCTCGCCACCGTTGCGACATTTTTTCGAAAGGAGCTGTGCTGCCCGGGCGCAGTGACACGGAGATGGGCCCCGCAAACTCGTTACACGTTTCGGCGTAACACAGCGAGTATAATAAAAGATTTGATATTTGTGATGGTAATGATAGTGCTACTTGCACTCATTACTCAATTTCGACATTGAAGAGCAAGCACAGAAAAAAAGCAGATTGAAACAGCTATTCAGAACGTTATCAAGCATTCCACCCACGTCAGTTAAAGCAGAACAAGAATATTCTGCTACAGGATAGTTTGCAACAAAACTAAGATTACGACTTGGTGACAAACCTGTGAACGCACTGAGTTTTTTCGCAGTCATTATATGAAACAAAATTAAAGCAAACTTGATGCATTTATTGTTTGTACGTTTGTTGTTTTTTGTGTTATTGTATAGCAATGCATATGGGATAATCCCGGTTTTTTTCCCGGGATGAGGTAAAACATTTCCCGATTTAAATTATTCCTAAAATGAAACAGGCAAAACTAATTTAATTTTTCACAGAGACATCACGTCTTACAATTCTACTTCATTTGACAACACCTTAATGCTGTCTCCACGTCTAAATGGGTAATCATTTCAACCCCTAGTGACGCAGGTGAGACGGAGCCCCCATCGCGGGAGCATTTCCGTGTTTCGAAGTCTACTGACTTCATCATCAGTGTGAAGAGGAGTCGACACAATGCAAGGAATTTTGATCCCTAAATTAGGCTAACTCAACCGGTAAATTTGAATTACCTAGCACTCGGTATAGGCTATCGTCTTCATCTCGTAACTTCAGCTATTAAACAGGCAGACCTAAATTTTTCCCACGTACCACTCTGGACTCGAGTTTCGCGTAATACCAACGCTCATCGGCAGAGCTGACGTTCAAACCGAAGTTCAAAAGCTAAACTAAGGTGGCCTAAAAACCAAAATTCAACATCTAGCTAAACTAGGCCATGAAATTAAAATCAAAATATGATTGTGAAAAATAATTGCAATTGTGACCATGGTAACCCGAAAAAAAAGGGAATAAAATTAATTCTGGACAGGGGACCAAGTGGGCTAATAGACAGGGATGGAAAAATAATTAAATAAAATGGGCAAGGGAACAAAATTTCCCGATTTGTTTCAAAACCGGGAAATTGGAAACCCTATTGACTACCGATATATCTTAATTGAAAAACCATACAGACTACTAACAGATTAAAACACGTAAAAGTTAAAATTCTAGGTTTTGAACAATGATATAGGCGTTTGCTTGCTTTGGCAAGAATTTTTCGTTTCAGGAAAGTCGGAGCTGAAGCTTAATATTTTTTTGTAGCACCGTCTCCAACAAAAATGCTTAGCTCCGGGTCTCCGCAGCCCTGGTTCCGAGCAGCGATAACAACAGTCTATTTTTGAGCCATGATAGAAAAATTCTTAAAAACTATTTTTGAGTCTTTCAAAACATTTAGCCCATCGTACAGCTGATTTGAAACGAAAATAATTCGATTAAAGTATCCAAGTCAAGAAATACGATTTTGCTAGGTTGCATTGCTAGCGCCGCTACACGGCTCCGCCTAACAGATCACGACTCACTGCTTCAACTTCGTCTCCAGCAAACTCCGCTCCACTTCATTCTTCTGTTGCGTCAAAACCTCCTCGGCGGCTTCGTCCTGGGCAGCATCGAAAAGAACGCTTCAACAAAGAGCCAGGTTGGTGGGAAAATTTATTCGGTCAGAGTATAAAACTGCAACAGGTTTATAATGGACAGAAACAGGGAGGCTTAAAAGGAAATCTCCTTCATTCGATGGAAATGTTCGGCAGCCATCGCAACGGCATCAAATCTCCCGCAGACGAACAAAATAATTTCTTAAAAAGTTCCACCACCTTATTTTATTTAAACGCTAGAGGTCGCCTCCACTCACCAGTTCATCATCGAGGCCTTCCACCGGTTCCATCACCACCTCCTCAGGAGCGTCCTCATCAGCAAGCGTCCCCTGCAGCTCCTCCTCAGCCTGACGAGCCACCACCTCGTTAAGGAAGCCGATCAAGCGTCGGATCGCGCGGTTGAACAACCCGAGCACCTGTGCAACGCAAAGGAGGTTGGCGTTGTCCCACTTGAGAATGGTTGGAACTGGCGCGGAGTTTTACATTCAGTATTTGCCACGACCCAGATCCAAACAAAAGGTTTAATTATTGCAACAACCCACCTGTGACGTAGGCAGGTTGATTTGTGAGCTCACAGTATCCGGAGATTTATGTTGCAGTCCCATCCCGAGCAAGATGGCCTAAAAATAGTGATCGTGTTTTAACGCGCAGACAGGAAACAGCTGCGTGGCGGGAAGTCGAAGGTCAAGTGTACGGCAGTGGATCACTGCGAAGTGCACGTAGCAGGAAGGACGAGGCAGGTTTGAAGATGAAACCCACTACGGGGATTTGAGGCAGCTGATATTCTGTACACGGGCTGGCAAGTTCCTTCCCTCTCTGCAGCGACACAATGTGTTTGATTGTTCCTATCACTCGTGGCTCTCGACACCAGGTCGGAAACTGTGCAAATTACACGTGGGTTGACCCAGAATAAGTGTTGCGCTACATCGAGCAGAAACGTCGGTCAGGCCGAGTATCGGCGAATGCAAAACACCCGACTCATCCCACGACAACGCCAAGCTGGTGAAAGCTTCTGTTTAGACGCCGCGGGTGGACCGGAGGGGAATCCCCACTTCAGAGCTCTGATCCCTACCTTTTGAGCGGTCGACAACGCAATGTTGGTCCGGTCGAGGAAGAACAATTTGGCGAGGGCGGGCAACAGATCCATGACCAGGTGGTAATCCGCCATGTTCTTCGAATAAACCTCGATCCGCTTCAAGTCGTGAGCGGAGAAGTAGAGATCCAGCTCCTTCTTACTCAAGGTCCGCTCCATGACCGGGGCGGAGTTGCTTTTTTTCTTTCTATGTAAAACTTGTAAGCCGGTAGATGGCGTAAAAGAGGCAAACTGATATGAAAGAAGCGAAACAAAACGACGGCGAAAATCTGAAGATTAAAATGCATTAGAAATCAGGAACTACAGAAAATGTTAGATTTTAGTACTTTTACGGATTAGTTAATTTAGGAGTTTAGACAAATATATCCTCTCCCACTTCTCACTGCAGCATTACAGTCGCAATTGAAGCAGCAGAAACATGCGGCAAATTTCAACTTTTTGCTTCAACTTGAACACCGCGGTTCTAAATTAAGTAAAATTTCAACAGCGTATACAAAGCCGACCTACCGTAGAAATATTCCTCCTGCCAGTTCCCCCCGCTGTGCCGCTTCAGCGCCTTGATCATGATGCACGAGTGCTCGCCCGTCAACTCGTTGCTTGTCTGCCGCAGGTACACCGGGCAGAAGCCGGACCGGCTCCAGAACCTGAAAGATCAGAATGGCGCTGTCTTGCTCAACAATGCAATGAATCATATGATGCGTAGAGGGCTGCCGGTGCAACAACC
Organism: Trididemnum nubilum; assembly: GCA_963965965.1. Taxonomy (NCBI): domain Eukaryota; kingdom Metazoa; phylum Chordata; class Ascidiacea; order Aplousobranchia; family Didemnidae; genus Trididemnum; species Trididemnum nubilum. The sequence continues at coordinate 39,957,729 of OZ014488.1, read as the reverse complement.
ACCAGCTGCGTGCGGCAGCGCCAAATTTGAAGACCATGGCTTAGATCAGTGTTACGCAACCGGTGTGAGGCGAAACCATACCAGGTGAGCCGCTGAGTATGTGTAACTTTTCTAGCAATACCCCCAGCCGATGATTGTGGGCTTCCGACCTGAGGACCTTTTTTTTTTGAGATCGCCTCTATTATGGCGGAAATTGGTGGTTTCCAAGCCGAAGACCTTTTTTATTCAATATTGTTTTTTGCATTTTTTGTATTGTCACTGACATTGTCTGTTGCAGTGTGCCGCCCAATTCAGCAAGTTTTATCAGTGCGTCGCAGTTTAAAAAAGGTTGCGGAGCACTGGTTTAGATCATCCACACTCCACGACCATCCACCGCCGCACGTGCTGCAGAGCATGGTACTTCTGGTGTCACAGATAATGACGTCACATCGCACCGATGGTTCATGCAGCTTACGGGAATGGTGACATCATAATGATCTCCAAAACGTACAGAAACTAGTCTGGTCAAAGTTCAACTGCGAGAAAGTAGCTGAGTCCTGCCCAAACCACGGCATGGTCCTCTGTGGAAACCGCCGAGCTAGGTGGTGTACGTTTTCTTGCTATTTTACCTTAGCCAACATATTATGGTTGAGTTTAGCTCACCACAACGTGCATTTATGGACACCAGCAAGTCAATAATACTTCATTTCACCGAAAAAAAAAAATCGCAGAGCACAGACACATACGCAACAGGCCACGAATCGGTGTTCAAGTCCAGCAGTCACCCTTGCTATCGCAGCAAATTACGTTCGCTCACTTCAACAGGGGGGCGGTCAATCCGTAGGAGACTCCGATGTAATCCAAGCACTCGGGGGGCCTTTCGCTCAGTTTCCACAGCAACGGGGGCATATTTCTACGTGGAGTTAGGACCTCGTCTAGTTGCTCCACCTCCTGAACAAGCTAGTTGATAACAGCGGCACTGTAGTGTTGTCGCCAACAACCAGCCCCAATATTCTAGACCTTTGGTTGCACCTGTCGAGCTCTGCGGTGATGGTGGCCCTTTCCTTGTCTCCACCACTGCACTGCAGCTTAACAAGAGCGCGGTGCGAATCGAACCCAAGTGCGCGAGTTGGTGAATATAGCACCACGCCGCATGGTTGCAGTTTGAATTTCGCACAGATGGCGAATTCGGAGCGAAAAGCATGAAGATGTGGCTCATTAGGCCGGTCTACACGGGGCGGAAAATCGTGAGCGATACGAGTGTATCCTCAGTTTAATTAAAACAAACTTGGCACGCCCTGCGCACCACCTTATCAGCGAACATTAAGCTGCCAGTTGGTTAAATAAACTAAGGATACGCTCGAACGCTCACGATTTGACGCGCTTTGTAGACCGAGCCTTAAGAAACCACAAATGAGGCTCCAGCAAAAACAACGCAAATTTCAAGCTTTCAACATCACCTTGGCGGAATATTACCACCGCCCCGGTGGCACACTCACCTCTTCGGTGACGGTGTTCACTTCGTCATGGGGCACCTCGTCCAGACTGGTGAGTCCACCCTCGTAATATTTCTCCAACAGCTGAAGAGCCCTGCTCCCGTAACCCATGCTCTGGTAGTCAGGGTGGGTCGCGATGCGAACCTGCGAACGAAACAAGTCAAATGCATCGTGGACCATAAATCCAGTGCCAATCTGCGTCGAAACATCCCAGTTCCAAATCAGTCGCGTACGAAGATTAGTACTAGCCAACGAAAGTCATATTCCATTAAAGACGAGCCCCAGCTCAAATCAGGAGGTTGCACTCATCCACTTTTTCGTACAGTACCCCAGCGGAGGTTGAATATTTTGAAGAGATGTGTAAAAACTGTAAAAGTAACTAACTTCCAAAAGTTTACGAAAAAGCGAAAACCCATACAAGGCAAATTCCAACTTACGACCCTGGCCCCCGAAAGCGAGGCGAAGTTGTGGTCTTGAAACTGCTCGGAGACGGTCCACGGTATGAGGTCTCCCGAGGCGCGCCTGCCCTGCGACAAGTTGTTCATGATCGACGATTTGCTGATCTCTCCCTCCAGGCACACCTGGAAGAAATTGAATGAATCCGCTGGGCAATCTACGATTGGGGTTCGGTTCCCGGCGGGTTCATTTAACAGTACCGAACATGGTAAGACTGTAGCCGACACGACTGCGATGCACACATCAATCGCTTGTCGCAGCTTCAGTGTTACAACACTGTGTCATGATTAATAGCCGATTAAACGTCGAAAAAAGTTTCGTCATCGGCATTGCTGGCTCCACATCGCAACAGTCGTTCCACAACGAACGACCTTGCTTGTCCATCAAACACGGTGAAGGGTACTGGCACCGCCAACCACAAGGGCCGGGAAGCTCGGGTAATAATTTCAAGTTTTTCGGTTGCCTCCACTTAGGATCCAAGATCATTCAACACCAACCGCTCCCGAACTTACCTGCAACACGCAGAGGACATCGGGGAGGGATTTCTGGTCGGGGTGGACCGGGGGGAGGAGGCAGAAAACGTGGTGAGCCGGAGCGTCGGAAAGAAGCTGAAGGTCGTTGGGTGTGTTCTACAGAATAAACTGCATGTGAGTGCTCGTAGCTGACTACGCGCTCGAGTCCAGCGTCGCAAGCAGCAGAATAACAAACACTGCTCGCAGCTAACAACTGACCAGTCGATCAAGCGGCTGAGTACTATCGGTCCATCGCGACTGGAACCGACGTCGGAGATTCGATTCCGTGGCGGGTCAAATCGGGCAATGCCAAGACTCGCCATCGCTGTGGCGCGTCTTCGGTAGAAACTGTTTTGCTCAAGCTCAACGAGCTTAGACGGGTCTCAAACACGCTACACGCTTTGCCACAAAATGAGTTATAACGACGATTAAAGTTTTTGTTTGCGCTGACCACTGTCCAGCACAGAGGCTAAAAGTAGTAGTAGCATAGTTTATTTTTGTTTAGAAAATAAGCAATGTCCAAACAAAAAAAGCTTTGTCATCAAACGACATAATCCCTTTCTGACGAGAGGCAGCGAAAGACCACGATGTCCAGGTATCAAAGTATCTGGCGCGGTCGCCGAGTCTGCTACCTCTCACCAAGTACAAACAGAAAAAACATAATTGTACATTATAAAAACAGTAGAACACCCACCTTGTAATGTGAGGCGACATAGAGCGCCATGAGCTTCTGCAGGAAATTCTCTGACGCTTTGTGGAAGCAGAACAAGGTGTCCCGGTTCACGTAATATGTGCACATTTGTTAAGGAATAATTCCACGTAGTGATGTCAGAATGGCCATGTGTGAACCGCTAACAAGCTCGTTCGCCTAGCTCTGGCATTTGACTTTTCACCAACGAAGTCGAAAGAAACTTGTATTAACGACCTACCTTCTATTACAATAAGGTCTACCCTAAGATTTCCGTTAGGCTGAAGGGGAGGATGATCCGCCAGGTAGTTTTAATTACTGAGGCCTTGCTTAAAGTTTACTTTATTGGAACAAATTTGTAAACAATGCTAACATCAGAATGTGCGGTTGGAAAACGTGTTCGCAACACTAAGCCCATCTGTAGCCTTCCTAACCGAGCAATGATCCAAACATAAAAGGATATAGATCGCAGGCATCCGGGGGCGGGCAACCGGCCGATATTGAGGAGGCGGGGGTCGCAGCGCAGTCGAGGCATAGCAGCCGGTTGAGCCAGTGCTCGATAGGGTCGCCCGGGGCGTACCTCACCGATTCCTCCAGCCCGATCTCATGCAGCTTCCTTCCCAGTGGAGACGAATCCTGAAGAAATCGTCAATACAATTTAAAGTCTGGACTTTGCGCTGGCCACCAAATATGCAAAAGCTCTAAAGGCAGCTGGACATTCGGCAGTGATGAACTGTGCGACTCACACCAAGACCACAACAGATGCAAGAAATTCACAGTTAAACAAAATTTTTTAACAGCGAGAAAAACATTCTCCCTGACAAAACAAATTCTACAGTGCACTCCCTCCTCTGTAGAGCTCCACAGAAAACCAACACGAATCATTATGCGTGTAAGTGTAATGTTGCCTCGGCCACACCACTAAGCGGGATCTTCTGGCCTTGGAGCCACGATGCAATTTTCCACCACGCATGGCCACTCCGATACCCCTCTCGCATGGCGGCAGCTTCGCTACACTGCTTCGAATAAATGCTGGGCTACGATGTGACCGGGAACCCGACCCTACCGTTTCAATACGTAATTATCAGGTCATAGGCGCATTACCTGCTTAACGGAGTCGCTGGTCATGCTCTGATGACGTAATTGCTTGACGAGCTTGAGGGACAACGACCGGCCGGTGCCTTCGTACCTGCAAGCATCGCGGTGTTACGCAGTGGAAGGGAACTGCTGGCTCAAGCTCGTTTATTCCTCAGCCAAGATACGCTCAAGTCGAGCAAAGCTATAAACCCGCCTCCAAACTCTAGCTCATCAGGCTGACCACAACCTACCACACGTGTGCACAACTCGGCGGGTCGGAGCAACTTGCCGTCGAGATGTTTCATCAGATTGAAAGTCGCCACCTCGAACATCGCGCTTTCGCTCCACGTCGTGGTGCATGCGCACTACTCACCCGTTGACAGTGGAGGAGAGGAAGACGAGGTAGGGGCCCATGAGCTTCTGCACGATGGGGAGGGGGATGGCGGCCGCCTCGTCGACAACCAGCAGCTCGGCCTGGCTCAGCTTGGCGTGGTCGGTCGGGTGGATGTACTGGAAAATATTACTGATGAGGTTTGAAGGGTGGAACGACTGAGTGACGTCAGGCGTAAATAAAACAATTTATTTGCGACGGGTAAGAATAATCGCCGAGGAGGTTGCACGTTCCCACCTTTCGCCACACACTTGCAAGGGCCAGACAATTTTAAAATAGAAAAAAACGGGGCCGCTCCGTCAAACGTCCATCCTTCGTAGAAAAGGTTGCCAATGATTTGTCACAAAGCGATTTCGTCAAAAAGTGATTACGTGATAGACGGCATTCTGAAAACAGAATAGGCCTGTCTGCCAACCGTATGGTATTATTGCATTAGGCCGATTAAAATTACAGCATTGACTGAGAACAGCAGTCATTAAACTGTTCTACTATCACCAGAGCTGTCTTGCCCTAACCCTCACTTTGTGGCGAAATCACTGGTAACGATACAAAAGGCCAAACCCTATCTTCAAACCGGACAATTAGATATTTTAAGTAACAACATGAACATCAGGGACAGCCCGATATAAAGCAAGACAGCCACTTGGTCATCAGGAGCATGATCGTAGTCCACAGTTCGACTGGGTTTGATTCTTTGAACAGCTCAAGCAGCCAGAACTGTCCGAAGGACAACACCTAGTTGCACCTGGAAAGAACACCCTGGCGCACCTGAATTGTCTGTCGATGCTCGCGGAAAATGTTGACCCTGACCACGGCCTTGTTGAACTGCGGGTTCGTGGACTGGACCAACTCGTAATCGAGATGCTCCTAAAAACCCGGACGTCACGAAAGCGAAGAGTTTGGCCAGCGCTGGTCGTAACTTCACCAGTGCTAGTTCGGGTCGAGCTAGCCTGCCTTTTATTCGTACCGAAAAAGCAACGATATACCGTAAACGAATCGATGTGCTGATTCATAGCAGCAAAACATCACGTGGAATCAACTAATCGCAATATGTAATTAAAACCGGATCATATTGTTCGAACAATCAAAACAAAAGAACTGTCTGTTTCGTCTTCAAATCTACACAAGGGTGAAGCCCAATTCAAACAAAATCTATAAATTTAAATAATATTCTATTTGAAAAAAATTTTACCAGTCTGAAGATTCGGAAGATGAAAGAGGCAGAAGAGTTTTACACTTATTTAGGTACATAATCACGCACTAATAAAATTAGCTATATTTATTTTTTCGATCACTCCCTGAAGGCCAAGCATTGATTGGTTGGTTGCATTTAAAAGTCCAACATACACTTTGACGTCGTCATTTCTTTATCGTCCTGGATTCACCGGGTTGATGGCACAACGCTATCATATCAAACTTGGCAAATATAGGTGGACACGATGAGAGGAGTTATCAGACCTTCACCCACACCGGTAGCAAACACTGTCCCACCTGATACTCCAACGCATCAAAACCTTTGAAAACGAACTCAAACAACGTCTTCAAGTTCTCAGGGCTCGGCGACGTCACAAATATGTTCGAATAACTGAAAGCCACAGCGGTTGAAATGGCGAGGCCCAAAGCGGCCGATTTTCCCCGTCCTCTCGCTGGAAAACAGCGATAAAAATAAATTGTTTAGCAACAAAAAAATTTAGGAACGAGATTAAAACTGGCTGATAGTTTCCCTCAAAGAGATTAATAATCATCATTTATCGCTAGATTTGAGGGGGAATAGTTTAGCGCAGTTTCAATATTTTTGGCAGGCTTCTCGAAGAAATTCGCGCAGTCACCAACCTGCAGTCATGACCACGGTGGTGCTGAGCGTCTTCTCCGATATCGCGTCGACAAACTTGAGCAGCGCCTTGCCTTGGTCGACAGTCCTGCAGCAGTTGACAATGGAGCCGACTGGCTGGGTGTCCTGGAAACAGAACGCAAAGCATAATGATCTTGATCCGCAAATATTGTACAGCACATTATACAAAAACAACTGGCCAAACAAGAAACAAATATTAGCAAGCTTAAACAGAAAATCTTAATTCAAACAAGTACAGATTAGCTATGCTTTCAATAATACACTGCTGGTTATCAAAGCAACAGCTTCGTCATCTTTCACGAACCTGCAAGGAGTCTTTCAGCTCAGCGAGCTCCTTTTGTGAAGGGGTAACTCGGTCCTCTGACGACTGAGGAGGCAAAGCTTCGATTTTTGAAAAGTTTGTGGAGACAGGAAGAACGTTTAATTCGTCGTTTACGATCAGTGTGTTCTTACATGACGTCACTGACAACAAAAACCTAAGCAAACAATTAAACGTTACAAGAAAAACCTAAATAACCTCAACAAACAATTAAACTTCGAAACACGGAAATGCTCCCGCGATGGGGGTTCCGCCTCATCTGCATCAGTAGGGATTGAAATGATTACCCATTTAGACGTGGAGACAGCATTAAGGTGTTGTCAAATGAAGTAGGATTGTAAGACAAGATGTCTCAGTGAACTATTAAATTAGTTTTGCCTATTTCACTTGAGGAATAATTTAACTAGTTAAGCGTTACATGTTTGCAGTCCTCCGCATCTGAGGAAATTCAACCTAAGAAAAACATAAAATGTTACATTGAGTTGGAGCCAAGAAGCGCTTGACTTTGAAGAGCCACTAAAGTTTGGGCAAGGAGGTCCGGGCAAACCCTAAGATTAACCATTTCAGTCACCTACTTTCAAACGCCAGGGTAGATCGTACCAGATTCAATATTCACCTATGATTAGCATCTCAAATGGCTGCAAACACAAGGTTCATAAGGTAGCATTGAAATGACTCCACTCACTAGAGCATTTCAAAGCCAATTTACAAATAGCTGGAAATGGTGTTTTTTGAAAAATGATTATTCGCAAAAATTTCAAATATTAAAAAGAAACTGCATACATCATGCAGCCTGCTTAACCGCGTGGCACATCTACACGCTGCTTAGCCACGTGGCACACCATACACGCTGCTTAGCCACGTGGCACATCATACATGCTGCTTAGTGCTTAGCCGCATGGCACATCATGCAGGCTGCTTAGTCACGTGGCACATCATACACGCTGCTTAGCCACGTGGCACATCATGCATGCTGCTTAGCCACATGGCACATCACATATGCTGCTTAGCTGCATGGCACATCATACACGCTGCTTAGCCGTGTGGCACATCATGCATGCTGCTTAGCCGCGTGGCACATTATGCAGGCTGCTTAACCGCAGGGCTGCTTAGCATGCATATGCTGCTGAGCATGCATATGCTGCTTAGCATGCATATGCCATATGCTGCTAAGCATGCATGGCACATCATACACGCTGCTTAGCCGTGTGGCACATCATGCATGCTGCTTAGCCGCGTGGCACATTATGCAGGCTGCTTAACCGCAGGGCACATCATGTATGTTGCTTAGCCGCGTGGCACATCATACACGCTGCTTAGCTGCATGGCACATCCTACATGCTGCTTAGCCGCGTGGCACATCATGCATGCTGCTTAACCGCAGGGCACATTATGCATGCTGCTAGCTGCATGGCACATCACACGCTGCTTAGCCGCGAGGCACATCCTACATGCTGCTTAGCCGCGTGGCACATCATGCAAGCTGCTTAACTGCAGGGCACATCATGCATGCTGCTTAGCCGTGTGGCACATCATGCATGGTGCTTAGCCACGTGGCACATCATATATGCTGCTTAGCCGCAGGGCACATCATGGAAGCTGCTTAGCCGTTTGTTTATAGTTTTACAAGTACTCTTTGCTGACCTTTCATTGAATCTGCCAACCACTTCATCGTGGGACTCAGTTCTGTATCGAGAATGGACGTCCTGCAACACAACAATGGCTAAAAACGAAACCAAACAATAAATCTTATTTTAAAAGCAACAATAATAAAATGCAATAACCTTCAATTCCCAACAGTGGCACTTTATCACAAATAACCAAACAAGACTATTTCATTTGCATGTATTTTATTTAACCTAGGAAAAGTTTCATAGTCCACCACAATCATTTCTCAGATACAATAGGTCCAAGTAACTAAAACTTAGCACAATAGCTCTTAACACCTACCATTGTCATAGTATAAAGTTGTTTAAGCGACTTCATCGAGCGAAGAAGAAAACAAATAATGCCACCACCTTCCACAGTTTCAATCGTTCTTGCTAATAGATTTGGTGTAAGAGCTTCAAAATCCTAAAGAAGCAATGCAGATCTCAATTGTAGTCACCAGGAATATAAATTAAATCAAGTTTATTACCTCTACTGGTGGGACAGAAAACTTTTTGCCAACGTTTCGATAGGCTATGCTCAGGACATGTACTATCTATTTTCATCAGGGCAAAAATGGGTAGTTAAAAAACAAGCGTACGATAGATAGATAGATGAAAAAATCACGCGATAAATGAAGTATACAGTACATTAAAGCAAAAACATTATAACAAATTGGATGCGAAAAACTGACAAATTAGCTAAACGTGAAAAACAATAATACTACGTCATGGGGTTTAAAGTAGAGTAGCCGAATAAATGCTAGGGAATTTGTCATTTTGCTTAGCATTCATGGTGTTGGGGATTTAGTTAATGAAATACGACTCGATATACCGGCGTTTTGTGAAGTCAAGTTCGAAGCCTAAAATTTTAGTGTTGGTCCAATCCATGGAATATTCGTTGTCAAAAACATGCTTAACTAGATGGGAGTTTGCCAGCAAACCCAGTGAACGACCGACGCAATGCTAATGCTGTGAAGCTCAAAAGTACTTTCTGTCTACCGTATAATCAGCAATTATTCAAAAATATCTGATTATGGAACCTCCAGAAAAGTAGAGTCAAAATAATTGTCAGTTAAATATCTTCTGATACTAAAACAGACTGGCACCCTAAGTTGAGTCGTTCAAAAAATTGAGTTTTGGGGGTCCATTTGAGGGAGTCCCCGAGGGGGTGGCACCCCCAAACTATATCAAAATATCTGTCTGTTAAATATCTACTGATATCAAAACAGACTGGCACCCTAGTTTGAGCCATTCAAAAAATGGATTTTGGGGGGTGCATTTCGGGGGGTGGCACCCCCAAACTATGTCAAAATATTTGTCAATTAAATATCTCTTGTTATCAAAACAAACTGGCAACATAAGTTGAGCCGTTTAAAAAATTAATTATTGGGGGGGTGGCAAACCCAAACTATGTCAAAATATTTGTCTGTTAAATATCTGCTGATATCATAAAACACTGGCAACATAAGTTGAGCCGTTCAAAACATTGATTTTTGGGAGTCCATTTGGAGGGGTGGCACCCTCAAACTATGTCAAAATATTTGTCAGTTAAATATCTACTGATAGCAAAAAAAGTAGCACTCTAGCTTGAGCCGTTCAAAAAATGGATTTTTTGGGGCCCCATTTTGGGGGGGTTCCCGGTGGAGTTGCCCCAAAAAATTTCGGGAGAAAAAATTGCGTTTGCAGCGCAACAACTTTACACAAAAATTAGATTTCGATGTTTTGTGTGGTTTAGGAGAAGAACATAAAATATTAGGAAGAAATAAAAGGAAATAAAAGGAAAAAAAAAAAAACCTCATCGCGGCCAAAAGTGGGTTGGTTGGGATCAAAGGGTATCTTAAGACATACAACCATAAGAAATATTTTTTGCCGTACTTATCCGTTTTTGACTGAGACCGCTTTTTGCACCAAACTTGCGGGGCGGTTTTCGGGTTCTAAAACCAAAGTCACGTGACCTATTGCCTCGAAATTTGGTACAAACATATAACTCATTAATCTCAAACTACTGTCAAAATTTCATGTAGCTACACCTATCCGTTCTCCAGTTATAAGCAAAAATTTGAAATTTCGCACTCGTTAGTTGGAAAATGGCCAAGTAAAAACAAAGAAACACGCGACGCGAGCGTCGGTCGTTCCAATGAGTGCTGACTTATCGAACTGTAGATGCCGAATTCTGCTAAGTGTTCTTTTTTGCAGATGGAAAAACTGCGTTTTGTTTCGCCAATGTATGAGAAGTCACAGTCATGGCAAGGAATTTGATATACAGCTCTTTGTTGCATAATAGGGTTCATAGAGTCTTTGTTAGGAGCGAGTTTCTTGCCAATGGTGATGCACGGTTTTAACATTGTGGTTAGGCAAACAGCGCCGTATTTTTTCTGTCAATGCGGGGTGGTAAGGTATAATGGCAAAGCCTTGGAATTGTTGTTCTGTGTGGTTTGAAGATTTCTTGATGAGGGTCGTGTTTGGGTACGAGTTCAATATTAAAGTATCTTTTACGAGTTAGATTTCATCTTGACGGTTTTTCGTGGTAGAGCAAACAGCATTGGCCCGGTCAATTAGCGATTGTATAACGGATTGTTTGTGTTCCAAAGGATGGTCAAATCGGAAGTTTAGATATCAGTTGCTGTTGGTTGGTTTTCGGTAGACTGATGTGGTGAAATCGCCATGCTCATTTCGTCGGACCAATTTATCGGAAAACGAAAGTGTATGGTCGGCTTCTTTTTCAATTGTAAACTTGATTGAGTTTTTAATAGTGTTTAAAGGCGGTGAATCATCCAGCCAATTCCAGTGGTTTACAATAGCTAAAATTGAACTATAATTTTTGATATTTTTTGCTTTAATTTTGGGACTGCGGTTGCAAAGATATTCAACAAATACAAAAAGATGTCCCCCGAAAAAAGTTTTTGGAAACGCTGAGTTTTGTTCTTCCCGCGAAAACCACAGTAGGCCTAATGGTTTAGAGAACTGTGGTAGGCCTAATAGTTTAGAGAACTGTGGTTTTGGCGGGAAGATCAAAACTCAGACTTTTCAAAAACTTTTTTGGGGGGATATCTTTTTGTATTTGTTGAATATCTTTGCAAACGCAATCCCAAAATCAAAACAAAAAATATCAAAAATTATAGTTCAATTTTAGCTATTGTAAACCACCGGAATTGGCTGGATGATTCATCGCCTTTAAATGATCCAAAAAATCTTCGACCGAGCTTTTGTTGATTATGACGAAGGTATCATCTACATAGCGTTTCCAGATATTTGGTGGAGAGTGGAATGTTGGACAGGGCTCTTTTTCCAACATCTTCCATAACTAGGTTGGAAACCACAGTGGAAATGGACGACCCCATAGCCCATTACCGTACCAAAAATTTGTTTGTAGTGTTTTCCTTGAAAGGGTAGCATTTAAGCAAATTTGAAGGCCTTTGCAAATATCCTCCACTGACCAAGAACTGATTTCTTCCAAATCGTTCAAAGCTTCTAACCAACTTTTTGCGTTTTCGACAGCCTATCCTGTAGGTATTTCAGTGAATAGGGAGACAACATCAAAAGACACCATTTGTTCACCATCGTTTATGGTAATAGATGTGATAAATTTTGCAAAGTCAGTCGAATTTCGGACATGGTGGTGGTTTTTTCCTGTCAACAATTCGTGCCAGGGCTTTTGATAGATTGTAAGTCGGAGGGCTAGTGAAAGATACGATGGGTCGCAACGGAATATTTTCTTTGTGCAGTTTTGGGAGACCACATAGCACAGGTACTTGTTCGTTGGAACTTTTCAATCTAAAGCTTCAAATTTTTGTTATGTTATTGTCGGCAACCAACTGGGAGATGAACTTGCTGACTGTCTTTTCAGTGTTGGGGGTGGGATCTTTTTGTAGTTGTTGGTATGTGGTATTATCTTTTAACATAGTAAGCAGCCGCTTGTCATAGTCGGGTTTGTCCATAACAACCGTCGTGTTACGTTTGTCGGCTTTTAAAATACTAAATTTTGACCATTGCGTAGTTCTTTTAATGCTTTGGTTTCTTCTGAACTTAAAGTGGGTTTGGGAGGGCCTGTGGTTTTTAATAACGTCAATTACTTTGCTTCTTACAAGGTTGGCTTCTCCACAGGTAAATTATTTTGAAAGGCCCTTTTCTACAGCTGCTACAATGCGATGTGTAGGAATCTGTGTTGGGGACGGGGCAAAGTTTAATCGAAGTTGGAGAACATTTGTTTGGGCTTCACTCAATTTTGTTGTGCATAAATTTACAACCGAGTTCTTTTTAATTTCATTGTGGGGTAATCTAGTAGTCTGCGGCGAAGATGGTTTTATGGCACTAATCAGTGAATTTACTTGAACATCATGCTTGCGTCTGTTTACCTTTATTAGTTTTTTTGAATTGCTGATGGGCAATTGATTAAATTGTCCAAAAAATTGTTGGGTATGTTGGTGCTTAATTTAACTATAAGTTCGCTATATTTAGCTTGGCAAGATCTGATACATTGATGAGAATTTTGAATTTGCTATTTTAAGCACTAGAAACCGAATTTTCTGGCAAACGCTTTGCCCTCTGTGCTGTAGATGGGAAACTTGATTTGTAAACTTGTCGGCAACACTTTCTGCCTTATGCTCTCATGGTTGAAATACAAGTGGCTACAGTGTCTCACTACGCATTTTCCCAATTAGATGTACTTTCTTGCTGTTCTGAGTACACCAGAACCAAACTGTTCTTTCAGAATGTTGAACATCTCAATTGTAGTCACCAGGAATAAAAATCAAATCAAGGTTATTAGCTCAACTGGTGGGGCAGAATACTTTTTGCCAACTTCACATTTCAGCTCTGACGAAAATAGGTTGTACATGCCCTAAGCATAGCCTATCGAAATGTTGGCAGTTTTCTGCCTCACCAGTTGAGCTAATAAATTTGATTTAAGCAATGCATAACTCAACAATGTAGGTAGGTAAATACTGAAACAAAGTTTTCTCAGAAAAAAAAACACCTACGAATCAAAACACAGCAGCTGTGAAGTCCCAACTACTGTCGGTATTTACATCTGCACTGTAAGCATACCAACCAAAAACAAACTTTTTCAAAAATTTATGACGCAATTTTAAAATAAAAGTATAATCTTTGCAACTTTCATCAATAATTGACAGGGGTCAAAATTAACTTTTTTAACAACTGGTTCGATGGGCAAGTGACATCAAACGTTTACTTGCCTGAGGAAATTTCAACTTGCCCGAAAAAAATAAGTACAATAAGTATAATAACTTTTAAGGCTGTTTTACCTTGGAAAAAATATCCTTCTTGGCAGAAACATTGAATTTGCAAAATACATTCATGTTATTTCGAGAATCAAGTTTTTGTGGGCACTTGTTATTGTAAAGTTATAGGAGCTAAAAGATCTTCAAAATAAACCTAACAAAAAAATTGCAAAATGTTTGACGTCTTCATGCAGCGCAGGGTATAAATGTATTCGTGATATTTGAAACAGTGGTCAACGCATCGAAAAAATTTTTCCCAACAAAAAAAACACAGCATTTTGTGACAAAAAGTTGCAAAGCGCATGTGAGTATCAAAAAAATATGCGTGCGATTAAACTAAGTGTTGATTGCGATTAATGATGTATGTACGATTAAAGAAAGTGTTCATTGCGATGATGGCAAAGTGGTAAAATAAACCAAGCAACAGCTTTCTCTACTTACATTATATTTTATGGCAACAAAAGCGGACCTAAATTGCATCGCTAAATAATCTTGTTTGATGATACGCTGTATTTTGTTAGCTTGCCCGTCGGGCAAGTTAAGCTGAAAAATAACTTCCCCCCCTTGGCGATTTCAGCTTGCCTCAGGCAGCGTTACTTTCAAACCCTGATTAATAAGTATCTTGATAATTTTTCAACAGGCTAATAGAGGCTGGCTGATATCAAAACCATTCAAAATGAAGTTTTTTGTCAGACTGCTTGCAGTAAACTACCTATATGCAAACTGCATTAAAACAAGAAGTTTAACAAATTATTTAAAAAACCCACCTGTAGCACCAGCATTCCGTAAGTGCTTCCCAATATTGTGTGTGTTTCATTGTAATAGCAATACCGCACGTTTGTGGCAGCAACAAATAATTCAAATGGATCATTTTCTTTGATGTCAAGGGTTCCGCTTGCTATCCGCTTTTGGATTTTTTTCATCTTTTTCTTTCTATTTCTGAAACCCAACAAAATTAAATCCTTTGTTTGCCCGAAACAAACAAGAGGAAATATACTGAATTATTTTTACTCACGTGCTAAATCCCAGTTCTTTTTTGTAGCACCACAAAACATTGGGACGAGCTTTTACTTGAGCTTTTGACAGCATGTGATGAAGTATAACGACCTGGTTTCGGCACTGGTCACCAACAATAAAAAACATTGTACGGTGATTTGTTGCAACCCCATTCTCTATCAACACTCGTATTCTATTGTCTATTTTTTTGCGAACCATATTTCAGCCTACTAATACCTAAATAAATCAAAAATAAATAACTACTGTGTACGAGTTTCTATGTAGGAAATTGAAAGTGCACCCTTGACAAAGTAAGCCAACTGCAAGTGCAATAACTTTGAATTTTATCAGTGCAGTAAAATAATAGTTCTGGTCCAACAGCACAGTTTTAACTACCAAACCTAAAGAAATAGCAGTCACTAATACATGATTAATGATTAGATACTAAACCATTGTTAGACTTGCGAGGAGTTATGGGTGCAAATGATGAATGAGATCGACAAAGCAGTTATGGCTGCACAAAATTGACAAAGCATGCAAAGAGATCTTTGCTATACTCCCAAGATGAAGATTTGCTTCAGAGTGGAGATCTGGTCCCTGCACTCCCTGGTGCAATGATACAGACAAAAACCACACTTGCCATCTTCCATTTTAGGCCTTGGCATATACTTTGCTATGCCCACTATGCCACATTATGCCTACAATGCCACACTGTCTTTTGTTTAATGGTTTGCAAGCTTTCTTGCCAAAAAGCTACCAGTGCAAAAGCCTGGAAAAAAGTCACTAGAACAGCGACTATCTCGTAGAATAAGCAATGCGAGAAAGTTGTCCTACCACAGGATTTAAATCTGCCGCTTGAGCTAGAGAAGGCGTCTCCTTGCATGCTTAACTTTGAATATTTAAACTCAGCAACTTGCTTGTATTGTGATGTTTTTATTTTTAATTAACTGTGATGTTTTGACTTTTGCAAGCCAGACTTTTTTCGCATTGCTTGTTTTAAGTAGTCATCATTCTAGTTATTCTTCCCTAACAATTGTTGCTGAAAGAGGTTGCCAAGGTGCATAACTCACACCTATCAAACACTGAACAGCTAGCAAATTGAATACAGATGAGATTAAGGCAATAAGTAAAAATTGCAATAAGTAATAATATGGGATCAAAACAAGTATTAATAACCAGTGTTCCCTATAAGCACAAAAAAAGTAAAATATTTTTCGAGCATTTTTCACAAGTGTGAAATAGCAATTAATTCCAGCATTTTCATTTTGGGAAGCGCAAAATGGCGCTTAACTCAGGCATTTTCATTTGAGATCAGCATGATGAAAAGGAAGTATCACAAAGCCTAACTATGGCATTTTCACAAAAATTTCAAAGCACTTTCGTACATTTTTCGGCGTTAATGCAGAAGGTGAAAAGTTAAAAGAAAGACTGTTAACAACCCGTAAAAAATTTGTGCAGCAGTTCAGTGTACACATAGGTGTCAATTTTTTGTTGATTAAGCAAATTCCAAGGGGGCGAAATGTTTTTGTAAGATTTGGTTAAGCTAAAAATAACTCTATTTTGGTCTGGAATCTCGGAATTTTGCCCCCAAATTCAGGTGCAGACCAAACAAAAACAAAAAACAAGGTCTTCATCGCATTCTGGTTCTATTTCAGCATGGAATTTCAGAATTCTGCCCCCAAATTCAGGTGACGACCAAAAAAGGTCTTCTCGACATTCTGGTTCTATCTCAGTCCGGAATTTTAGAATTTCTTGTTGCCAAGTGGGTAGTACTTGCCAAAAACAGAGGGGGTCAGACATAATTTGCCTCCTTCAGTGTCAGACCCTAGGGGGTGCCGTCCCCTTGTCTCCCTGAAATCAACACCAGTAAGTGTAGCACTATACTATAAGACTTACCCTACAGTCAGCGTAATATCAAAAGCATATTACGTTGTATCCCAGTGTCCCCTAAAAGTGCAAAAAAGAGTAAAATATTTTCTGGCATTTTTGCACAAGCATCTTACAAGTGTGAAACAGCGTTTTTGATTTATGAAATTTCAGCATCTGGCATATCAATTATCGGCCAAAAGGAACACACAGGTTTTTTTCTTTGAAGATTGATGCAGAAAACACAGAAATATACTGGGTACTGACCTGATAACCTATTTTTTGGAGGTCGCCTTCCAACTCAAACAAAACTGTGGTCTATGGTTTGAAGACCATTTTTTTTCGCATTGTGTCAAATCTAGCCGAAAATTTAGGGTTTTCGACACTCTAGGTCTGTCCAATGTTTTCTGTGCCAAAGTGATGCGTGGTCTCACAAAATTGTGCACCCAATTTCTCTGGTGTTTGGTTCGTGGATCAGCAGTTTCACAAAGACTTAACTGCAGCATTTTTGCAGACTTGGCATATTTTTGTACCTATTCCAACACTTACATAGAAGGTGAAAACTTAGAGGGAACACTGTCGTATACTTTGTTCGGGTGTTCCGAAATTTTGGTCACAAAAACAAAGGATATGCTCAACAAATATTATATTGCACCAAATAAAGACCGGTTGTAAACACTAAACAGTGTTCAATGAGATATTGCTGAGTTCCAAGTTATTCTAAAAGTTGAAGCTTATGTAGTAAGTCAAAATAGTGCACTTCGACTGATGGTGAAGTAATTTTGAAAAGCTTGTTTAGCAACTACAAAGTACAAAGGGCTAATGAATTTAGAACTGCCAAAGGTGTAGATTCTTACACTGTTACATTTACATTACTAGTTTTACATTACTTTATAGTTTCTTTACAGCAAACTAAATATTTTGATTTTTGTTGAGCATCTTAAAAATTAAAATTAATAGAATAGGCTTTATCCAGTGATACAACCCAGGGAGATTAAGAGGGCTAAAGCTCCCTCCTTAGCCAAGTCATTCAAAAATTTAGGCAGAGGCTGCTGTTATGTTACGTAAGAATATGAAAACCACAATCGTAGCCTAACCCCAATCCTAAACCTAACCCAAGCCCTAATTCTAACATTAATCCAAACCCAAACTTTAAATCTAACCCTAACCCTAATGATAATTCAAAAAATAAATGAGCAAATGAGCGCTCACTGTTTGCTCTCTTATTCTCTTTATGGGCATTATATTGACCACTTCCAAAAATTTAAGCCAAATATTCAGTCTTTCAGCTTTTAAACATATTTTAGACTTGACCAGTAAGCGTGCTGGGGCTGATTCAGTGATTGAACTAAGCAAAATAAATTCTTCCAAATCTTAGCATTTAGTTTTTTTTTTAATGGTCTAAAAATGTCCAAAATCTGAAATGTCATCCAAAGAGCATTAAAAAAATGGCTATTTTTTTCCGAAAAATTGCAAGAATTGCCCAGTGGGTGTAGCCTTCCCCACAGGCCCCCATTGTAGTAACTTATTCTCTACAACACAATTTTCATATCCAACAACTTCCAAACTCATTATTTTAATACTACAGTCTGCAGTATAGGGTTTCTGAATAAACAAGGCAGGGGCTATTTTGCCTCTAGACTAAGGCAAAATAGCACCGTGCTATTTTTGGCACTGGAAGCAAAATAGCCTAGACCTAAGTTAAACGCTATTTTGCCTCCAGTGCCAAAATAGCCCTAACCCTAGAAGAGGCAAAAAGCCTCTTCCAATAACCTAAACAATGCTGCAACGAAATGCAACTACAGTAGAATTTGCTTATAACGGCACCTCTGGGGGATTTTTAAAACCTGCCGTTATAGCCGAATTTACGTTATAGCCAAACTGCCACAAACCGTCCTAAAACTACTTGTTTGTTCAACATAAAGGCTTATTATGACGCTAGGTTCACATTGTAATGAAAGACAAGAAATCAGGTTAAGCAAAACTCGTGCAGAAATCAAAACCTTGCACAAAATCCGATGTAGACGTGCAAGGTGTGAAATAGTTTGCGCCATAAAGTGTTTTCAACCAGGCCTTGCGTCATAAAAACGAAGTCCAGCCATCGCGCAGTCGGAAAGAAAAACAATAACGCACAGAATTAACACCCGCAATAAAGTTTGGCAGTTTGTGGCAAAGATAATGGCCTACAGTGCCGTTACAGGCAAAGAAAATTGTCTGGGGGATGGAAAAAGGGTGCCGTTACAGCCAAATTTACGTTATAGGCGATGCCGCTATAGACGAACTGAAATGTACACAAAAGATAGGAATTTTGCCGGGACCAAGAAAAATGTAACGTTATAGGCGAATTTACGTTATAGCCGAAGCCGTTATAACCGAATTGTACTGTATTAGTATTACCAAGAAACCCTGTTTAAATATAATTAGTGGTGGGCAAATTACAAAAGTGATGAAATTACTTCACTAAAAATTACTTTAAAAAAGAGATAAAATTACCGTAAGACTCGTTATTCCTTAGAAAAAGTATTAAGCAATTTCTCATTACAAAATTACTTTGAATGAAACATTAATCCAAAATGACAATGGTCTGCGTCAACTTTTTTAATAAGGCTGTATGAGAGAAAATGTTACATCTTGTATATGATTCAACCACCATTATGATACGCATATGCAATGAACAGGTGATGGTTTTTAAATTGCTGCTTCTTTGACACGGTTCAGAACTAAGGAATATTATTTTAATTTTAACCAGAGTGAGTACAGAATTGTTTGAAAACTAAGCAGGTTTTGAACTTCGAATTGTTTGTTTCTGCAATCAAAGATTACCGTATATACTCGCCTATAGGTCGCACCACCGTATATAAAAAAGTTGAATTTAGCGTTGACTCGCACATAAGTCGCACTATCTTTTTTGCACAGATAACTTCGAAAATTAAGATAAATTTTCGAAGTTATCTGTGCGAAAATTAAAATAAATTAAAAACAAATAACTTCGAAATCGAACATTAAAATCACAAAACCATTTTTTCTTAACAAAGCGGGAAAATCCAACGCACGCTGAGCGGTCGCATGTGCGTGTGCGCGCATGAAACTGTCTCGCATTGGTATGTGCGAGCACACACAAGCGCAAGCGCAATTCATGTCTATAACGGCTTATTAGCCGGAAAATACGGTACTTGCAGTAGCCGAAAACTTTCAAGGTATGTCGCGCGGATAGGTCGCACCCGTGTTTTTTGTTAAAAAATATGAGAAAAAAGTTGCGACATATCCGTGAGTATATACGGTAAATCATAACTTTGGCTGTTGTGGTTTTTGGTGCGCTAAAGCAAGGCCTTCAACACCAACGTTATGAAGCAAAATCGAGCAATAAAAATTTAACAATTAGGCATCGTAGTAGCCTAGGCTGCTGCTTAATCATTTGGTTGTATTTTTCCACAAAGCTGTTTTGTGAGAATAGTGTTGTTGTCTTCTAGAGTTGCCTTTCTACTCATATGTTAGACAATAGCCTACACGGCAACACATTATGAACCTAAAACAAAGGCAGTGTCTAGAGCACCAGCCCGGTTTCCAATCCAAAAAAGCTGCTGCACTGGTCCTTTCTTTTCGCACTTCGATTTGCTTTCTCTCAGGCTGGCATCGCTGCACCTGAACCCTACCTCAAGGATCAAATTTTTGGGATTTCATCTATTCAAATTTTTGGGATAGGTAGATAGTAGGGATGTTCATTCCAGATCATCAAATCCGTTGGAACCGGTTCTAAGTTATGGAATCGGAATAGTAAAGGTTTGTTAAGACGCGCTGCTTCCGCATTGCGTTCGTATGAACATAATTGATCGCACATTGCTCACTCAGTAACAAACGCATACAGCAAACAGCCATTGCACACAAGCTGCCCTATGCATGGCCACACGCATCGTGCAACTTTGAGTAATAGCGAGTGTGTACGACTGTACAGAGTACGTGCACATACAAGCAATGCATGACAATGCTTAATTAATTTATTGATTTCTCTTAAAACTCTTGCGTTTCTCTTCTCATTCGTTTTTATGGGAAAAAAGAGAGGCTGAAAATTCATGGATTCTTTCTTGTGGCAGCAATAGGCGAGTATATCTTCTTGATCATAAAGAAAAAGCATAAAATGGTAATCGACAAGTGACCATAACAATGCATGTATGAGGCTATTGATATAGACATTACTATTGATATTCGGCGGTCGCATTGTTGCTGTCAATTAGCATTATTTTTTGGTCCGACTTTGAATGATTGTCGAATCGATAGAAATTGTCTGAAAACGATATTTTGCAATAGGATTTGATATTCTGGAAAGATTCTGGAATTCAAAAAAAGATCCAAAATTATTCTAGAATATGCAGATATTCAGAAATGAACATCCCTAGTAGATATGAAAAATAAACTAAACCTACCAAAAATTGAGGGTTCCCCACAAACGAGGCCCTCCAAAATTCAAACGCTTTAACTTTTTAAGCTGGACACGTGAAATTTTTAAGGTAGGTAAATATAAACGATAAAATTTTGGGGTACCAAAATGGGAAGTCCCTCCAAACAAGGCCACCAAAATTTAAAACTTTTTAACCATACACGTTAGACACATGAAATCTTCATGATTGACAATTATGAAGATAATTTAGCGATAGGGGGCTCCGCCTCACCTGCGTCACTAGGGGTTGAAATAATTACCCATTTTGACACGGAGACAGCATTGAGGTGTTGTCAAATGAAGTAGGATTGTAAAACATGATGTCTCTGTGAACTATTAAATTAGTTCTGCCTATTTCACTTCAGGAATAATTTAACTTGTTAAATTATCGTTGTTTGTGGTTGAGAGATTGTCCACTGCAGAAACAGCACGGGTGCAATATCATTTACGATATGTGACGCGATGTCTTGTGAACTATTGAATTAGTTCTGCCTTTAAAAAAAAACATTGTATTCGCACTGGGTGAATTGTTGATCTTTGTCCTTTAACTCTCCGACCCCCTTTATATCCACTTGGTCCCCTAGCCCATTTTATGTACTTACTTAATTTTTCATCCCTGTCTATTAGCCCACTTGGTCCCCTGTCCAGAGTTAATTTTTTTTTCCGAGTTACCTTGGTCACAGTTGTGATTATGTTTCACAATCCTATTTTGATTTTAACTTTATGGGCTAGTTTACTCAGATTTTGAATTTCGGTTTACAGGCAAGCTTAGTTTAGTTTTTGAATTTCGGTTTGCAGACAAGCTTAGTTTAGTTTTTGAATTTTGGTTTGAACGTCAGCTCTGCCAATGAGCGTTGGTTTTATGCAAAACTTGAGTCCAGAGTAGTACGTGGGGGAAAAAAAATTGGCTCTGCCTTTTTAGCAGTTGAAGTTACGAGATGAAGACGTTAGCCAACACCAATAGCTTGGCTATTCAAATTTACTGATTGAGTTAGCCTAATTCAGGGATCAAAATTCTTTGCATTGTGTCAACTCCTCTTCACACTGATGATGAAGTCAGTTGACTTCGAAACACGGAAATGCTCCCGCGATAGGGGGCTCCACCTCACCTGCGTCACTAGGGGTTGAAATGATTACCCATTTCGACGCGGAGACAGCATTGAGGTGTTGTCAAATGAAGTAGGATTGTAAGACGTGATGTCTCTGTGAACTATTAAATTAGTTCTGCCTATTTCACTTCAGGAATAATATAACATGAAGATAATATTTGACAAAATTTGGGGGTACCAAAATAAGATGATCTCCCTGAAACGGGGCTGCCAAAATTCAAACTTTTTAAACACTCATGCTAGACAGATGAACTTTTCAGAATAGATAAATATAAGTTAAAGACCAAATATGGCAAAATTTGGGGATACCACAATAAGGGTGTCCCTCTCAAATGAGGCTACCAAATTCAAACTTTTCAACCAATCACGCTAGATGCATGAAATTTTCAGGATAGGCAAGTACGCAGAAAAGATCAATTTGACAAGATACGGGGGTACCGGTACCAAAATGAAGAAATCCTTAGTAAACAAGAACACTAAAATTCAACTTTAACCATTTACAATGATGAAAATTTTTAGAATACATAAATATGAAGAAAAGATTAAATTTGACAAAATTTGGGGGTACCACAATGGGGAGTTCCTTTTTAAACGAGGATGCCAAAATTCAAACTTTTTAATTGTTAAAGCTAAACACATCAAATTTTCAGGTTAGGCTAACAAAGAAAAATAAAATTTGACAAAATTTGCGGCACCAAAATCGGGTCCGTGACATCCTGACATGACCAACCTGACGTGAGAAAATTCACTCCGATATTCTTGAGGCCAGGGACATCCTGACACCCTAACTCTAACCCTAACACTCTCCCTAACACTAACCCTAGCCCTAACCCTAATGTCAGGATGTCCATGGCGTCAGAATTCCCGGGTGAAAAGTCACGCGTCAAGTCGGTCGCGTCAGGATGTCCTGCTTCGCCAAAATCGGGGTCCCTCAATTGGGTCCTTCAAAATTAAAACTTTTCAACCATTCAAGCTAGACACATAAAACTTTCAGAATAGGTAAATATAAAAAATGAAATCAGAATAGGTAGCGTATATCCCAGCAAATAAGCTGAGTTTAAAACAGCAAAAAAAGTTATCAAACTAAGGAGTCAGCTTATACGTACATAACTCGGATTGCACTCAAATAAAATGACATTATGTTAACTTAATTGGAACCACTATAAACTACTACCCCATTAACTACAAAATCTAAACGAATTAAATCTATTGGATAGGTTAATATATATCAAAAATAGATAACAAAATTTGGTGGGCCACATTGAGGAGACCATGCCAATGGGGCCTCTAAAATTTTTAAATCTTAAATACAAAGTATTACAGCTAGACATATCAAATTTTAAGAGTACTGGTAGGCTAATATTAGAAAAAGATAAAACATGCCACACTTGGTAATGCCATATTGGACAATAATTAGTCCGAAAGATTGTGTCAAATAAAGGATGTATAGAAAACTGCAATGGTTTACCAACTTATTCTCATTGACCTGTGACAACTTGTGGGCAGGGTAGCATCCATTCATTTTTTTTTTTTTTTTTTAAATTCAAATTCATTGACTTTGAAAAAATTAAATTCAAATTTAATGACTTTAAAAAACTAAATTCAAATTTATTGCCTTCAAATAAACTAAATTCAAATTTAATGACTTTGCAAAATGTCGAATTCAAATTCAAATTCATCAATAACTCTTGAGCGGATTCACATTTAATCCAACCCCATTTTTCACACCAAGGATTCAAAGAGGATTTCGCAGTTTGCACCTAGCAAGTCGCAGATGTGTATTTGCGCATCACAGGTCCGTAATAAACCAACAACTCAAATTGCTTGAATCCAGAATTGGATCCAATGCCGTCGCCAGAGCAAACAAAGTGAGGGGGCATCAGCCAAAAGTAGGGGGGGGATGAAAATTTGCTTATAAAAACTGATTTCCATATCTTGTACAGCTACAATTATTAGGGTGCGGTGAAAAAACAAAATTTTTGAATTTTAAAAAGTGGTGTTTATATATATCCCCAAATGTGGAGTAAAAGCCATTGGAACCAATTTTGGGATAGTGCACCCTCTAGTGGCCGTGCACATCTGCCGAACGCGACAAAAATAGCTATTTTGGCCATATCTCAAGAACCGGTTAAGCTAGAAACCTGGTTTTGGGCTTAAAAGATGCAGGGACACCACTTTCATATCCACTCTAAGAGAACTTTTCTTTCTAAACTACTTCCAAAAAAAGTTATAAGCAAAAAACATCTTTTTTCATGAAAAACATACATTTCCGCATATGGAATGAAAGCTTTCTTTGAAATTTTTGAAGGATTTTATGTTGTTGCTGATAACAAAACATATTTTAAATGAGATTAATTGATGACTTGAAAATGGCATTGCTAGCATGCATCTTTGGATGTGTTACATCATTCCTAAACTGCAAAGAACTTACTACAGCTAACATAAATAAGTGAATAGGAGTGTAATACAAAGCACTGATCACAAATCTGCATTCAGATTGCAATTATGACCACTTTTAGAAAGAAATTTTTGTAAGTGCAACTATCCTAAAAAACCACAAACACAAAATTACCTTGGTCTTAAATATATCGTGCTCACGTATCAGCCAAGTAGAAAAGACATCATCACAAAACAAATCTGCCCACAGAAGATGTTTCAACGACCTAAGGTAAATTTGTGGTTGTGATATTTGGGAGAATTAAAATGCAGTGGTGACAATAGTAATAAAAAAATGTGAAAGAATTGACTGTGGAAAGTCAGATCTAATTGCAGCACTACCTCAAAAGTTTAAAGTGATTGGGTGTTAAATTTAAAGTAATGTGTAAATTAATTTTGTTTATCAGGTAAATATATTACAGTACTTTTAATTGATTGAAGTAGCATTTGACTGTACAATTAAGGCTGAAAAGAACTATGCTAACGAGAAAAAGAGCCCATTCTGGTGCCACCATAAAAAAAATGCACGGTGGAGAAGTTTTTGAAGCTGCTACATTATTTCCACCGGGAGAATTGCCTACAAAAAAACAAGTAATTGAGAGAATGCTGAATTTTCCTGACTATCGAACTCTTGGTGCAGCAAGGAATGTCGCCCAAGAAGTGCATGAAAGATGGGTATGGTGTAATGTCTACCCACAGCATCACTACACCATTGCTACTAAAATACAAGAAACCATGGCAAATTTCAGTAAAATCACTCAATATCCCAGAAAGAACTCGGAGCCTTACAAGAAATTGGAATCATCTTTTTTGGAAGATGTCGAAAAACTTTTTGACGTTTACTGTAGTGATGAGCAGCAAAGAAGACAAATGGAGATGAGACACTGCCTAAGAATGGCTACAGAAGATTATGCATTTTATGAAGACCAAAAGACTGAACGTAAATGTCGATGTTTAGATGACGTTGTTCCAATGACACAATCAGAATTAAGGTTTAGTCGCGATGCCCAGCAACTTATGTCATCTGCATATGCTTCTGCTAGTTCTGAAGAACCATTTTCCTTGATTCCCGACAGCAATTCAGAGAGTTCTATTTCGGAGTCGTCACAGTTGTCTGAGGATTCAAGTTTTGCACCTCCACAAGATAGCCACCGAAATCAATTAACATTGCAAAATCGTCAGAGGTGGACCAATTTGGCAAGAATGTGTGAAAGATATCAGCTTTCTGATAGAGCTGGAGCAGCTATTGCCACCAGTACACTGCAAGATATGGGAATGATTACTGAAAATGACAAATCGCTTATAATTGACCCGAGTAAATTGAGAAGAGAAAGGGAGAGGTGCCGCGAAGAAATTCGTCAAAAAGAAAGTTTTAATTTCAAATTTGTGACTGGTTTATACTTGGATGGCAGAAAAGATGCGACTCAAACTATGAAAGAGGGACCAAATGGGAAAATGTACCGATCCATTGAGCTTGAAGAACATTATGTACTGGTAGGTGAACCTGGAACATACTATCTTACTCATTTATCTCCAGCTGATGGCAAAGGTCGTACACTAGCGCATGAAATATTTAAAGTTTTATCTGAAACTGAGCTGTTCACAAAACTCACTGTCATTGGAACCGATGGAACAGCATTGATGAACGGCAAATACAATGGTGCCATACGATCTTTGGAAGAGTTACTCAAAAAGCCACTGCAATGGTCTATCTGCCTTCTTCACACCAATGAGCTTCCCCTTCGACATGTTTTTATGGAAATAGATGGCACAACCAATAGTCCTGATAGCTTTACAGGACCCATAGGAAAACAACTTGATGGATGTGTTTCAGAATGGCCAGTAGCTAGTTTCAAAAATATCTCGAATGTACATTTTCCAGACTTACCTCAGGCAGTTGTTGACGACCTAAGCAGTAACCAGCATTATGCATACAGGATTTGTATGGCAGTCATGATTGGCTCAGTGGATGAAGACCTTCAATATCTAGAAGTAGGACCAATTGTCCATTCAAGATGGTTAACTCTTGCTAGCAGGATTTTACGATTATATGTTTCCAAATGCAATCCTTCAGAAAACCTTCAATCTTGCGCCCGATTTTGCATCAATGTTTATTTTCCAACCTGGTTTGAAATCAAGAAGCAAAGTCAAATAGTTCAAGGAGCAAAAAATTTTTTTAACTTGGTGCATCGCATTCAACAGTTTCCCCACAGCAAAATTCGGTCCATTGCGCTTAAGGTTGTTCAAAGAAATGCTTTTTTTGCTCATCCTGAAAATGTTTTGTTAGGTATGTTAGCAGATAATGAAGAAGAAATTCGAAGATTGGCAGTTAACAAAATTCATGGTTTAAGGGGTAAATCATTGCAACATATCATACCAAATGGAAACTTTAAAGGTGGTTACATTGAAGATGGTCTAAACACAGAAGGTAATACCAGCAATATCAGACTCTTTCAAGTGCCAATGATCAATGTCAATGCCAGATCTTATCATCTCATGGTGAATTTAAATGGAACAGAAGTAAATCAACCACCTGTGATAAAACATCTAACAGACGCAGAACTAGAAGCCATACGAACAAATCCCCTAAGATTGAGTCATCCATGCCACAATCAGCATGTTGAAAGACACATAAAATTAGTGACAGAAGCTGCAACTCAAGTGTGTGGATTTGATCGACGTGATGGTCTCATAAGACAAAAATTGAAGTCTCGAAAGATAATGAAGAAATTTGACACGAAGCATCAATTCACCATTTGACTGGACCTTTAGGGTGTTTGATTGCAAGTAGAAACACATTTAACTCAGCCTGAGATGTATTATGTGATATTTTGTGCATGATATTATTGTTGAGATGTTGGGGATGGGAACATTATCTGTGAAAACTACATCTTTTGTTACACTCGTGTCACATTTTTGCTCACACAGATGTGTGATCAGTGCTTAGCTGTAGTCAGTTTTTTGCAGTTTAGGAATGATGTAACACATCCAAAGATGCATGCTAGCAATGCCATTTTCAAGTCATCAATTAATCTCATTTAAAATATGTTTTGTTATCAGCAACAACATAAAATCCTTCAAAAATTTCAAAGAAAGCTTTCATTCCATATGCGGAAATGTATGTTTTTCATGAAAAAAGATGTTTTTTGCTTATAACTTTTTTTGGAAGTAGTTTAGAAAGAAAAGTTCTCTTAGAGTGGATATGAAAGTGGTGTCCCTGCATCTTTTAAGCCCAAAACCAGGTTTCTAGCTTAACCGGTTCTTGAGATATGGCCAAAATAGCTATTTTTGTCGCGTTCGGCAGATGTGCATGGCCACTAGAGGGTGCACTATCCCAAAATTGGTTCCAATGGCTTTTACTCCACATTTGGGGATATATATAAACACCACTTTTTAAAATTCAAAAATTTTGTTTTTTCACCGCACCCTAACAATTATGTGCAATTTTAAAATAGGCCGGCAGCGTTTCTTAGCTCGTTTCGTCTGTGGCCAATAATCGATTGAAAAATCTATCTACAGCAGTGAGTGCTACCAGACGTGTGACCAGATTTTGCTAAGAGAGGTGAACGAAAAGTATATTTTTTACACAAAAACTGCCTGATTTAGCCCCCATGCTGAACAAACTGATGTAACTCAAGCGAGTCACAGATGGACATAGACACTAAATATTAAGTGAATGTGGACGGGGCCTGAGGGCGGATCCCCCAGCCACTGGACGATTTTGAAGCAAAAAAAAAAACAAATTTAACTGCATTTTAATCATACTTCACACTTTTAGAAGCCATATGAATAACTACATTCCAAAAATTCAACAGTCATTACAAACAATTGAATTGCTTTGCACCTTCAGCCACCCCACCCCCCCTTAATTTGGGTCTAGTCTAAAATATGTTTAAACGCTTTTAATTTGAGACTAAATTTTCTAAGTGACTTTGCAAATGGGGCTTAAGCGCATTCACCCTAGTTGTGCCACTGACTCTGACCTCAAAATCTTGCGTGTGCTCTAAAAATTAAAACAGCTCATCTTTAAAAAAAAATTTTTCACGCATTGTTTTATGTCATAATCACTAACAAAGTACCAGTAATGATTCTGCAGGCTTACATGTCTTGTCCACTACACAGCCATAAAGACGTGTCAATAAGACACGATATTGCATCAGATTAATGTACAGCAGTTGGGCAAAAAATGGAAAAAGATAAAAGGAGAATTATGTTTAAACGTAATTATTTCTTTTTCCATCATCGTCTGTTGTAGAGATGATGCGGTCCACAAAATTTATGTTTGCAAACTGCACCGCACTGCTCAACTCTATTCGCATACCACAAAAAGTTTGTAAACTTGTTGCACCGCACTGCAAACACTGCTGCAAGTCAAAATACAATGATTAATGATATTGCTAAACACCAATAGTGGAGTCCACGACAACTGACCACGACAAACTAACCGTGAACCAACTGACTGCGAACAACGCCGATTGGCTGAAAAAGACGATCCTGAATATATTTTTACTATCCCCAGAGCCATCTTGCCCAAACCCTCACTTTGTGACAAAATCACTGTGACAAAATCAGTAATGAAATCACTGTAATGAAATTGTTGCTTCGCGGTCAGTTGACTTGGCTCGCCATAGTGTATCATACTGCATGCAAAATTACAACCAAGCAGGTTGGTACCCCATGGTCTACCTAATGCTAGTCAAACAATAGCTTTAAATAATGAATTGGTCTAAATTGTTGCTTAACTAAACAAGCCCATTAACCCAACCCTTGATGATAGGTCTCAGTTCAATTTTCAAAAATAAAAAATTCGAAGTGACTTGGAGAATGGAACATTCGCGGTATTTTTTATCCTTGCGAATGAAGCCATTGCCTTTTTCATACATTTGGTTTAAATACGACATTTTTTCAATGAGCTGTTGCTAGCTGCGTAGTGTGGTGGTTACAGTGGTCAGCTTCCAACCATCGCACCCGGGTTCGATTCGTGTCTGAGGTGCGAATGCGTGGAATGGTAGATTACGAAGTAAAGACGCAGGATCAGGATAGAATATGCATGGAACAACCTTTTTTGCTTTAAAACCTTGCATTACAGTTAGGGTTGGGGCAGCGATGCCAGCCTGAGAGATAGCAATTACGTGCAGCAGCTTTTCACAGCGCATGCTCCATTCCCGAGGAAAAAAATACCGCGAGTGTTCCATTCGCCAAGTCACTTCCTAAAAAATTATCTCAATCATGAATCAAATCATGGATATTACAAATCATGTTCATTAGTTACAACTGCCAAAGTTTGTTGGCTGCATTCATGTTAACAGTAGCAATAAAAGCACAGTCACATCTGACATCATTACTAGGCTTGCCAGACTAAGTCATGGTCATGCTTGATAAGTTACAGTGTATATTAGATATGTGACAATAAATTTTTATTTTCATCCGAATTTCTTAATTTTAACTTCTTTGTAAAGAACTTTTAAACAGAAGCTCTACAACGCAAAAATTTTAAAAATTGATTAAGAAATAAAAAAGTTAAGGCCAAAAAACGATCAAAAATTTTGGTCCAAGCTTTACCATTGAAGTCAATGCAAAGCGACAATTTTCGTAATGCCGCGAGACAAGTATAATCCTCGTAGTGCATACGACTCATTGAATTTAAAACCAGTCCAAGAATTAAGCACTGTCCCTGACTGCGGCGTCAGAATGACGAAACCACGCTTCATACTTCAGTGCGCTCGACTGTAAAAAAATTAGCGCCACCGCGCTCTAGCAAATGACATACTATCGGTTTGGCGCGTTGTTACGGGGCGTGATTACGGCTAAAGTTTGAAGTTGAAATTGTAAAAATGGGTTTCGTGCGGGTAAAATTTAACATAGTACGCATCATTATTTTTTATTCAAATTTGGCTGAAACATAGTTGGGTGAATATTCTACGAGTCCATGGCAGTTTGAAGATCGTCCGTGAGCATCTTCATAAACTATTTCAAAGATAAACATTTTGCTTATTTTTAAACTTAGTAAAATTACACTTTTTAGAAACTAATTTTAAAAATAAAAACAGTGTCAGACAGAGCAGATATTCGTCTACCTAAGTACCAATTTTCATTGAAATTAAAGCACTTTTAGATACTTTTTAGCAAGTTTAAAATAAACCGCTTGTGAAAAGTGCCGTAAAAAACGCGTTCAGCAATGGTGACCAAAAAATTGCCACACAGCGACGCGATACGCGCGTCCCTATGTATATAAATCTGTTCTTTAATTGTAATTTTATACCTCACAACTGACAAGTATATCTGATATACATGTTAAGTTTCATACCAATTTAGCTCTAAAATTCTTAAGCTTGTCTTGCATAAACAACTTAAGCTCTAAGTTTCTTAAGCTTAAGGTCTGAGGTGAAGAATTGTTATGCAAAAGTAGCTTCAATCATTACATCTTATTTTTTGTTATTGGTAGTGGTTGGGAATACTACGGTAACAGGGTAATAATTATACATGGAAAAGGGGGTTAAAGGTAAAGCACTTTGTGCTTTTGCACCATCAGTCAATGAGCACTGACATGTTGAATTTGAATCAATTTTACAAGCAATTATTACTATGGCATCTATGTCTATTCTGCTATTGTTGATTTGGAATGAAGAGAAAAAGATACAGTACACTGACATCTAAATATGGCTCCTATAGTATTAAAACAGTAGAACTCTGAGGCTACTTTACACTGTACAGAACGATACAGGAATAGATTGGCATGTGGGGTTGGGTGACTGATAGTGATACTAACTACGGTAAATCACATAATGGTAAGAGAGATTTTCAAACTATTAATCCAAAATTCATTATTCACTGCTACGACTACAGTACCAGTACTCTGGTACTTTCATCTGTAAACTCAAGCAGTTAACAAAATTTTGTCATGCTCTCAGTACCAGTAATGCTTCAATTATTAACTTTAATTCTCTTTGTAATCAATCCTTCAATTTTTAGACATATAGCTACTAGCCAGGAATCTGTGATACAGTAGCCTATATGCAACAAACTCAACCAAAGCTTCGACTATACTACACGCCAAAAAGCTAAAGTTGGCCTTCCCTACCAGACTACTAATCCCTGAGTCAGCAGTAGGCTACCGGTGGGCCTATTTTATTAGGCCTACCAGCAGAGCTGGGCACCCGCTACTTGAATAGTAGCGTCGCTACCGCTGCCGCTATTTGACGTTTGAAGCAGCGGCGCTGCTGCTACCGCTGCTTGATTTACAAAAGCAGCGGCGCTTCCGCTGCCGCTAATGGGTTCAAAAACAGCGGCGCTGCCGCTATTCGCTGCCGCTACTTAACAAAACAAAACATTTTTTTTTTCTGAAGTTACAAACCAAATGTAATCACAAAAGTATACCGTCATTATAATAGCACACATGCAAGCAGCCAAGCAATTATAGTTCAATAAATTGTTTGCAAGTTCCTTTACAATGCATAATTAAAACTTTGTCTTTTGATTACCAATAACGAGAGCAACCAGTGCTTGTGGCTGTCAATCAGGATTAACGAGGACAGCGACGAAAACTGTTAAGTGATAACGTGAGAAAAACAGAACTATTTTGTCGTTTTGGATTCAGAGCAACAAGTGTCATTACGGATTAAAAGAATCGAAGACAAAAGCTTTATTTTATTGTTTACATTTCTTAATTGCAGTTTAAAAGAATGTTCTTTAAAGTTTTTTTGCAGTAGCGGAAGCGGCAGATTTATTGCTTTCACAGAAGCGCTGAAGCGCTGTTGGGCCTCAAACAGTCAAATATAACGGCGCTGCCGCTTTTCGCTGTTAGCAGAAAAAAGCAGCGGCGCTTCCGCTTCCGCTATTAAAAAAACAGCGGCGCTGTGCCCACCTCTGCCTACCAGTATCACATGATACCAGTATCAGGCTACAGTATTTGGCTTAACTCAACTTACGTCTTACAAGTACCGTAGTAAGTACCGGTATCTCTGTACCTGCTCACAGTTTGACTATTAATAATGTCGTCTCAGATCTTATCTGTTAGTATAGAGTGTTATGCAGTACCGGTATGCCATAGATTAAGGATAGGTTAGGAATCAGCCACTTTTCGCGGTTGTTAAATTCAGCCTCAATGTAGCCTGCCTAGTTGCCTAGGTCTGTCTGGTTTGGCTACCTTCTCTATTTTGCACATGTAAGCATTTATCCGCTAGGTGACAATCATGTGTAATTCTGCTTTTTTTTCTTTTTCTTGAAGGGATCACAACTAAATAAGTGAATGGCTAAATTTGTCGCAGTAAGTAACTATATGTACAGAGTCAAAAAAATTGCAATTAGTAATAATTGACAGAGTCGTTTGTAGCCGCACTTTCTGGGTTAAAAAATGTAGAAAATAAGGTCAAAAGGGTCATAGAGGAAGTTGTCGCAGTTCCTGCTTCAGCCAGTGGCGTTGTGCCAGCTAGCAACGAAGTAACCACAAACGAAAGACAATTGGAACCGATAGCCTCCTAAGTCAACAGATCATAGCAGCTAATAGGTTGTACAACCGAGCCGGTTAACTGCAATCGGAGCGCGCTCCTTTTGAC
The DNA here is from genome assembly GCA_963965965.1 of Trididemnum nubilum. Taxonomy (NCBI): domain Eukaryota; kingdom Metazoa; phylum Chordata; class Ascidiacea; order Aplousobranchia; family Didemnidae; genus Trididemnum; species Trididemnum nubilum. The sequence goes on along the minus strand of OZ014488.1, from coordinate 39,924,673 downwards.
TCGCCACAAAGTGTTCCAGTTGCGGTCAACCGCCTTCGTTGATCAACTGGTGAGCATTTCGCTGGATTACTGTATTAACCTATGCTGTTGAAGTTGCGTTTTGTTTGTTGCTGTTTCGTTTCTGGATTTGATATATGACCTCATCGGTTGGAGTATATGCATGACTGCGACACTGTAATTGAGCTTAACGGCTTTGTTGTTATGTGCATATTTATTCTCTTGTCACCGTCAAAGATGGCATAAGGTTTTCCCAAAGTTTTCGTTTTCCGTGCTTCAAAAGAGGTTTTGCTGCATATATACTCTAAAATAGGATTGATGAATATCAGCTTTGCCAATTTTAGAGCTGTTCAACTCACATAATCTCTCCAAACATGGTAAGAAACGTTATTACGTTTAGTATGCACACTCAAAAATCGTACCAAAGTACCGTGCTCGTATCTTCAAAAAAAGCGCGTACCGCACTTTTAACAAAAATTGAGGCGTAGGCCTACTGTACCGTACTTGCGTACCGTACTGCCATACTTGGTCACCGGAAATCGTCAGACGCTAACTATTGGACTACCCGCGCACTTTTCATTGCAATGATTACCATAGGCGTAGCCAGAATTTTTGATTGGGGAGGTGCCCAAACCTTCAAAAAAGTCTTCACAGTCCGATTTCGGGCTTTGATTGGGGGGTGCCCGAAATGTAGTTGGAGTTCAATTTCGGATCGGAGGGGGGCAAACACAACTTACATAGTGAATGACCTAAACATAAAAAGGTCTTTACGGATCGAGAAGGGGCCGATTTTGTTCCAAAACTTAGGTGAAGACCAAAAAAAAAAGAGAAAGATCTTCACGACACAAATTTATCATTGCTGGCATTGCGATTGGGGAAGGGGGCGGGCTCCCTGCCCCCCCCCCCCCCCCCCCCGGTTACGCCTATGATGACTACTTCGTGCTTAGAGGAATCCCCTCCTCCTTAGGACATTCCAGTGATCCAACGTTCCTGTGGATTTCTTATTCACTGAATTTGTTGCTTGTTCTGAGCCACCAAGCAGGGATCAAATCTTTCATTATACTCGCTGTATTACGCCGAAACGAGTTACGAGTTTACAGGGCCCATCTCCGCGTCATTGCGCCTGCGGGCAACACAGCTCCTTTTGAAGAAATGTTGCAGGGGTGGCGAACCGTAGGCAACACTGTGTTCAATCTGACTGACCCGAGATTTGAACCTGACCTCCGCTCGAACAATTGGCTGATACCAAGCAGAGTCAATAATTGCACTGCAAAGCGTCTTATCCAAGCACGTGACATTGTGGCCAGGATGCTAATTGAACTCAGGTCATGTGATCGTGGTCGTCGTGAAAACAATGCCTTTTCCTCTTCGCCACGCAGCCTATTTTTTTAGGGCTTTCTGGTCAAGCAATCACCTTTTAAGCTTTAACCAGGGGCGTATTTTCCGTGAATGCAAGGCATGCATTGCATGCCTACTGATTTAAGAAAAAAAGATAACAATAATTTAAACAAGTACGTGTAAAAATTTAAAACAAAAGCAAACTTAGTTGCCACGTCAGTTACGGGCATTAATTTTCAAGTCAAAGTAGCAATAAATAGTCTCTCTTAATTCGTTGATTTCAGTTTTAATCTGGTTTCAGCAGGTCCCTGACGCTAAATTATCAAAAATAATGGCAACGCATACAATTTTTAAAGCTCATTCAACGGTTCGTGTTTTGATGAGATTGCTATGTTTCGATGAGATTACGAACAAAATTAAATTGGTTTCAAAACTTCGATTGGCGCATTGTTTGCTGCAAAAGTTCTTATTACGTCTAGTTTCTTGTTTTCGTAAAATGTTGTCTCTATTTTCAATTTGGATTTGTAACAGTAAATTGGTTTAAAACAAGCCACAAAGCATGCAATTTTAAACATTGCATGCGTGTTGCCACTTATTTTATGCCATTTATGTAATTAACAGCATGATGGGTAAAACTAAGAAAGTTGCAGTTATCTTTTGATCAATCACAAACATGTATATGACAATGAAAAACTATTCCTCCCTTTAAAATAGCAAGATTGCAGCGATTCTTTATACCAGAGGATAACGATTTGGAATGACGTATCATTGAACTTAAAAAATATGTCTTTTTCTGATTTTCTCAATTAAAAAAAAAAACTTCAAAATTCCATGATTCAACAATATTAAGTTCCAGTGATGAGCACAGTGGCGCTACTAGCGCCGCTACTTTTTCGGCAGCGGTAGCGGCAACACCGCTGTTTTTTCAGTCAAAAAAAGCGGCAGCGCTTCAGCACTTTTTTTTAAAGCAAATTTTCTGCTGCTGCCGCTACTGCTAATAAACTCCTTCCAAGACTTTTTTCGATTTAAATTTTTACAGGGTACCATTTGGAGTCTTTACAATTTTTTTCGCTCTGCTCTTGCTACCACATTATTTTAGTGTAGTAGAACAAACAATGCTACCTTTGTGATGTTTTTGGACGTCCTTGGTCTCGAGGACACATTTTGAAGTCCTTGGCCTCGAAGCCTCAAGTCCTCGAAAATTGCCCTGTCCTCGGCTCAAGGACAGCACTATTTTTTTGAATCGTTAAAATCTTGTTGGAAAACGCCAAAAACCTCGCGGAAAATTTGCGAAGACCTTTTTTGTTTTCCTGTTTTTTTTGAAGACTTTTTTTGGGGAGGAACACGTGTACCTGTGTCCTTGGCCTCGAGCATTCTTGTCCTTGAGAGGATCTGTCCTCGGAAGGGCTTTCCTTGGCCTCGTTTTTTTTTGTGTCCTTGGCCTCGAGCCGTGTGTCCTCGACTCCACCTCTGGTGATTACATCTACTCACCAAGTTGCTTCGGCCAAAAAGACAGCGAAGTGACCTTTCGGTCTTTGAGTCAAGCTGCCACTTGTCTACCACGCACGGTGGAAGCTTTACTGTTTCCCTAGAAAGCTGAAAACACCAATAATTTAGAGTATTTGGTTTGACCCGATCAGGAATCAAACCCGAATCTATTGTTTTAGTATCAGACGTTTTAGGCACTCTACCACTGACGGTTACAATCATTATATACTGTAGGCTAGCTCAAATCAAACTAAATCTTTCTTTTCATTAAACTCGCTGTATTAAGTCAAAGCGTGTGACGAGTTGGCGGGGCCAACCGCCCATCTACGCGTCATCATGCCTGCAGGCAACATAGCTCCTTTCAAAAAATTGTCACAGCGGTGGCAAGTCTTTGGCAACATTGTGTTTGATTTGATCGGGTCGAGATTGAGACCCACGACCTCCGGCTCCAGATACGCACCAACACTTGATCATTATAACGATTTCCCATATTTGCAAAAAAATTCCCATCAAAATAGAAAACTTCCTGCTGATTTAGCAACGAATTCACACCGTAGGAGATACAGAAATCGCTGCAGTTTTATCCAAGGACGCAGCGGCGTGACCGGAATGTGGGTTAAAGTCAGATCACGAAACCAGGATCGTCGTAGAACTGACAACTTCCCCCTCTCGGCCAAGTGTAGAATCGTAGCTGGCACAGCAGGGTAACTTCTGCTGAAGCATATCTGCTACTGAAACAGCTGATGGATTTTTGGAAGGTCTATGCGAAGCGGAATCACTGTCATTAGTCTAGTTGAACAAGATTTTTGGCTGTTTGGAAGTGGAACTCGTGGAGCGGCGCATATTTTCGTTTAGCATTTTTTCCAGCAAACGCTATGATAAAGTTGCGCAGCTGCGCAACCAATTCTAAAAATCAACAACTGGCGCTTTTGCGGTGAAAAATCAACAACTCGAACTGGTTGTAATTCATAGTTATTATGACGCAACGCGCAAGACACACATTTCGGTACGCAAAAATATTTTGAAAACCATGGTGCAGTAAAATATGCAGAGACAACAACATGCATATTATGTGCAAATGCAGTACAAAGGAAAAACATTCCACAACTCATAGGCTTCGCAAAACTGGCGGATCACTGAAGACCTAAACAATGTAGCGGGATAAGCGGTCACATTTTGTGAAAGTAATGAGCTAAAATAGGAAACGGGGAGAGCATTATTTAGTACCTAACCCAAGTCAAAACTGAATGCTGGTTTCAACCAAACAGCGGCTTCCCGATAAAACAGTGTACACGGCACTGCACGATATGCTTGGATTGGGAATCGAACCACCAATCTTGCTTTTGATGCTCGTTGGATGGGTTATGCTGTAAAATTTTTGAATATTGTACAATGGCTTTCGTGTTTCTTTCTGGAGCAGTTGTGGGTCTCAGGAAAGTCGTGAAAATTATAATCATTCGATAATGAACTTTTACATTACTTGTGTCAACCTTGCACAATAATGGTATTCATGAACAAACGTCATTATTGCAACATTATTACAGGAAAATCTCGAATTTTGTTTAAGTAGCAGTTTAGGAGACCTACGTGCAACGGCTATGTCATAATCGATCTAATTTTGCGCGCAAATTGCTTTGATCCTTTTCTTCGTATTTCCCCATCATTCTGCGGAAAGTTGGGTCAAAGGGACTGCTCAAGTAGACAGTGGCGGGATACTTGACTCCCATCCTTTCGATCGCGTACTCCCCACTCATTATGATGTCATCATCTAACGTTTGCATTGCTTCACCAGTTGTGACGTAACTAAAACCCAAGAAACGTCGTACTAGGTTGGCACCATTCCAGACTACCTCCGTTAGACAGGTGCAGGGAGACACTCACGGTGCCATAATTCTGATGCGTAAGTACCAGCAGCTTATGGAATAAAAAGGAAACTACAGTACAGTTGGACTGAAGCAGAGTCTGAAAATTATTAGTTTGCAAAAATTTAGTTCTTGCCATTGAGGTTCCACCATAACGGTCACGAAATCCACGAACAAGTCATACAGAACGAAAGAAACGAACCAACGCACAATTTGGCCGCAACTCTGACCAGGATAATAAGAAATAAGCGAGTCTCACCCGAACGCGATTTCTTTGTCCATGGCGAACGAGTGCACGGCGTTTCTGATGTACCCAACCACGTGACCATCCCGCCATATCGCCTCGTGACCAAACAGCTGAACGGGTCTGAGGATAAAACATGGCGTTTCACTTAAAACGTTGCCAGTGCGTCCATTGTCTACGACACGTTATATTCACAGACCCTTTTAAACCCACCGTTGTTGACCACTTTTCGAAAACAAAATAAATTGATAAAAGAATCGCTCCCAACACGTAATGAGCATTTATGCACTTCAATTTTTCAGGTATTCATCGAATTCCGCTACGCAAAGGAATCGACCTCGATATTCCAACTTCAACAGCCAATCGCTGCGCCATTTGGCGCATTGAGCAAATCACCACCTACTTGTCGATTACGAAACACGCCAGAGTCTTCTGTGGCTTTTCATTCCTCATTTTGGCAACCGACTCCGCTCCAAAATATTCCCTGTTATCGTCGCACATATGAAGCAAGCGCGCCTCTAGTGGTGAATCGTCAGTACGAATGCTGTGGCCCCAATGATGAAAACCTACGAATGTAAAAACATGCTTTTGAGGTTGAATAGCGCCGCCTAGTGGTTAGAAGTTAGGTTTTCAGCATTTGCAAGTTGTCGCGATGTGTAAAATTATGGATTTATGCAGAGCACTTGCGGATCCCGGCTTGCTTCAGTGGGCAATAGTCAAGGTAGTGCCAGGCATAAATAAATTACATCACAGATTTAGCAAACTTTGAGACACAATTTAGCACCACGACAAACAGCGAAAGACCAAAAGACGGTCGCCGAGTCCGCTCCTCTTTTAGAAAGAAAATTCAGCTGCAGGTTTCGACCTTGAGTGGGAAATTTTGTCAGGCCCGAATAAATGTCCGCGGGGCAAGGGGAAAATGAGTTTGCGGGGCCCAATAATAACGGAAGATTTACAAATTTTAGGCGTGAAACTGAATGAAGGCAAAAAATTTCATCCAAAACGCAGGGGCCCAAAACTCGGTGCTAGATCAGTTGCCCAGATCACCCATTGGTTAATCGAGCCCCGGCAATAGTCCGATCACTAGCTGTTTGGTCATGTAAAGTTAAAGGTCCGGTTCCTTGGGCCGTTTCAGCCGGACCGGCAGATGCACAACTCAACACGTCAAATGCCACAAATTGATGCCGCTCCGATAATGGAGAAAGCTTAATGTGCAAAAAAAGTGCGCAACAAAATTTGCCAATTAAATAAAGCCGACCTATTGATTTACTAAGTTTTTAACTTTTAATTCAGCAAACGCCCACCGACTTCCGTGCTCAGGCACTCCAAGCTGCGATAACCGGCGTCACGCGCTCCGTACTTCTCTGCCTCATCCATTATGGCGTCATAAATGACGACTGCGTCATCTCTAGAAGTGTGGATTTCAAATCCGATTTCTCCGACAAAAGAAATTCTAAAGCAGGGAATTTCATCAACCGTCACGAAAACTAACGCAACTGATGTTTTGGTTTAAGGTTTTAGTCGTGCTTCAACTGAATCTGTTATGAAATGCGTCAGACTATAAGGCGTTGCATCATCAGCGTAGAAAAGATCGACACACGTCAGCAGGGCTAATACAGTATGTGCAGCCAGAGTTGGCGCCAGCATAGTTCTTATTAAATCTACCACTTTCGTACTTTGCAGTTCGGTTGTCACAGAGTCCTATGTCAATCATTAGCCGACACACGGAGTCCTATGTCAATCATTAGCCGACACATTGAAAGCCAGTGTTTTCAGCTCGAAACATTCAAATAGAAACTCTACCTTATAACGATGGCTTCCAACCCAGCAATCTTTGCTGCCATCCAGCGACTGAATTTCAGTTTCAAAATATCAGTGTTTACCAGCACATTCTGCAGGATTTTGCGGCTGAATACAAAAGTAATTTATGAATTTTCCAATTTTAAATTTAATTTTTGGAACTTAAGTTTGTTGCAACTGAGCGGCAGTGTCACAAGTTTTCCGCAAAGAAACGAACATTTCAAGAATCCAAGTCCAACTAATGGTCAACAAATTACAGCAAAAGATAATTTAAATTCATGATCGCAAGATGTCACTGCTTTGTACTTGTACAGCATCACAGTACCATTACTGAAGAGTGATAAAGTTTTCACCTCTTCGGGCCTTGCAAGCTCAGGATAGCCATCTCTTCCGTCCTGTCCTCCACCGTGCATTTGAGCCCGAGATGGGAGAGCTGGTCGCTGAGGTGGCCCTTGCAGTACTCGGTGGTGACTCCACCAACAGTCATATAGTACTCGGGGTCTGGAAAATCACAAAAATAACTTTATATGTAAGCGTATCTTGTCGTGTGAATTCAAAGAGCATATCGTAGACTTCCTTCACGCGCGGATCTCGCAACGCGCTGTCGAGCTGGTGGTTCCGAGGCTTAAATATGAAAAGTTGCTGCGAATATCAGATAAAAGCTTCGTCACTCGCACAATAGACGGACTGCCACAGTGCGCCACTGTGCGGCGACCTCAAAAAACAACTGCGCAGTTTTGTTGCAATGCCAATTGCACTATAGTTGAACTGTCCCATTGAGACTCGTAAGGTTATGCAAACGGAAAACGCCCCAACCCGCACAACCGCATCCCACCAACCTCCGCTTTTATCGTTAAGCTTGGTCACGATAAGGTCTGATTCGATGCCGCCCTGGCGGTTCAACATCAATGTGTAGGTGCACGGGTTGCGACGACCCTTTCCGCTGACGTCACGTGAAAACAAATGACGCGCTGCTGACGTCGCTTCCGGGCCAGTGAGGAAGAGCTTTCCCATGCAGCTCGAGTTGAACATGCAGGCGGAGAGGCGGCACGTCAGCGACTCCTCCCCGACCTGAAAAGTTGACGGTCATGCTTGTTTGTTGTGGCCTTAATTTATTAAAAATTGAAATTTCATTAGAAATGTTGGAAATTGAAAGCCTTATTACCATTTTTTTAAACAGGCATTGGCTGTTCGAATTATTCAAAAATAACAGATAAATTTTTTTTTAGCAAGCCAAACCAGAGTCATATTTCAACGGCAAAAATAAGGCCCCTATTTTACCCAAGAATTATTTTAAGTTGGACGATCAACATTAACAAATCATTAAATCAGTGTTGTGCCCCACCGAATTATCGAAAAAATACCCTTTTTATTTTAAAGAATATTTTGAAAAACATTTCCTCATAAGCCGCTTCTCGAAACATGGCCCACCCCGAGCTTTTGCTCTCCACCAACTAACATTCTTCGGAACTTTCTTTCCGGGCGTTTACTTCAGGTTAAGAATCGTTAAGACAAAGAGTTTCGACTATAATTCACTTTTTAATTACCAGTGAAAAGTAATGTCGGATCAGCTCTGAACGATGGGAACGTCATGCAAATCTTACCAATTTGTGGGTGCTCCCGGGAAAGTCAAAAGTGTAATCTTCGTGCAGCCGGTCTCTGTACGCATATTGCTTATGCTTGCTGTGCCCGTACGAACCGTAAAAATCGTACTCCCGGGCGGGAAGCGAACCGAAGGAGGGAGAGAAATACCCTGGTCTCTCCCAGCCGTGCTTTTCTTCAAAATAACATCCGCGAGATGCCAGTCTCTGAAATAGCCGCGGTCAGTTGGGGTCGGAATGAAACCTCGTTCGCCAAGGGACCGACAGCAAAACTTAGTTTACAATCAATACAGTAGTGAAAGCCAAATTGCCAAATCGAAAAAGGCGCCTTTGCAGGGAGCAAAGGGAGTTGAAGCCTCCCCCCTTAGCCAAATCACTCAAAAGTTTGCTCAAATATGAAGCTTTTAGGCAGTTTTAGATACGACTCGTCGGTTGGGACGCTGAGCCATCCCAAATTAGTGACTTAATTTTTAATAGGCTCTAAAAACAGGTAAAATTTCTTTCCAAAAGCAGCAAAAGCGCTTTTTTTCCTGAGAAATTACAAAACCGTCCTGTGGCTCCAGACTCTCCTCTGCTAACTTCTCAAGATGCGTCAGTTTACTCAACCGCGGCAGATTGTTTTTTGCATAAGAAATTCAGCGTTTTGTTGAGCCCCTTCCCTCAGCAAAAGCTTGTTAGATCATTATCGCCTTCTCGTGACAAAAGGGTGCAAAATAAGTAAAAGTGCAATTTTAATTTGACGATTTTGCTTATTTAGTTTTCACAATGAGAATTAAACGTTAATTTGAATTAAGTTAAACAAAGGATTAAACTCTTACAGTATTTGGATGCGATGCGTCGTGTTCTGGTTCCCAACCCTAAGCAAACAATTTGCGACAAGACTCCACTTTTAATAACTTCGGTCAGATATTTCATGAAATTTCTGGGCAATTGGACTGCCATTAAATCACAAACCACTGCTCGATGTGGCCAACCTATCACCCTTATTCTTTGTAAACCCGCCATGCATCTGTCAATGAACAAGGTTTATTACCTCATACAGCGCATCGCGCCTCATGTTCCTTGCGGCAAGCGGCTGGTCGTAGTGGTAGGCGATGCTGTAGTGCTTCGCGTACGCTTCGTGCGACTTCTCGGTCAGCCAGGTCTTGTTGCAAACCAGCGACGACGGGAAGCGTCTGTTACGAACAACATGAAATCACTCAGCAACAGTCACTCGAACCGCTGCCATTTGGAACGCGGTGCATCGTAACAATGTTACGGCAGCTGGTGTAATCTTCCGCTCTAGGGGGACGCATTTGTTTCGCAGCACAGCTTAGTGGGGTGTTGGCCGTCAAATTCAACCCCGACGAGGAAAATGTTCTAGTGAGTTGGAAACCAGCTGAACTAAGAATAAGCTAAAGGATAATGATACTTGTGCCCTAGCTCCAATCGCACAGCAATCAGCCCCCTGAAATCAGCAATCGCTCAGCAATCAGCCCCAGCAATCCTGTCACCACCACCACTCATGCTGGCAGAGGATCACCACATCCATTATTGACGAAAGAAATTGTTAGATATGCGGCTTTCACCTAACAGTGCAGATCAGTTGCACATTCCATTTGACTCCGTACATTTTGTTTCCTTTCGTGAATATTGCCAAAAATGGCGCCTCAATACTGTCATCAATCAATAGACTAGTGAAAGTCGTTTTATGTTCAGGAGATCTCAACAAATACCTGACGTCCCACGCGAATAAATCAAGGTCCGGTTTTCCGTGGAGGATCCACTTCGCTAGCTCCCTCCCCGCTCCTCCTCCCAACATCATCCCTCCACTGTTAAACGCACTACCAAAGAAAAAGCCCCTCAAATCAGGTGATTCCCCCAATATGGGGCTACGATCAGGTGTAAAAGATTCTAAAAAATGTTTTCACTTCAAGAAACTGCACGCAGCGTATACGGGAGGTGGGAAGCAACGACGGAGATTCCACGTTAAACTTCACTTCTTGATACTGTGGAGCAAATTCTATTAAATTAAAACCACGCACCCTCCGCATGCATAGTGGAGCCAGGGGCGGATCCAGACATTTTTGCATGGGGGTCCGCTCAAAATACAACATTTTTGAAAACGTTTTTGTACGATTTTTCCTTTCACTTTAATAGCTTTAGGTGCAACCAGTACTTAAATTGCAAAATTTTGCATGGGGGAACGCTTTTGCCGTCTTGACCAAACGCATTTGGCATGCTAAAGTACTTTAGTGAAGATTACGTAATTCCGTCGCCGAAATTGAATGAACACCAAAAAAATAAGGTCTTCGCCGGAAATTGAAGTGGTTTTTCGCCAAAATTTGGTAAAGAATTAAGTCTTTTCATCTAATCATCCAGCGCTTAAATCTCTATGGGGGGACACCTAAATCTCGATGGGGAAACGCTAAATCTCGATGGGGGGACGCTAACTCTCGATGGGGGGACGCGTCCCCCTACAATTTAAGTACTGGGTGCAACCAGCCACCATGTGTTATTCCGAAATAAATGTTTGTGTACTGGCTGTTAGTTCAGCCAGGCGCTTAGCCAGAAATCTGCAATGGGGGACTATCTAGGGGGTCTGGAGGCAGCGCCCCCAACCACCGGAGGCCATTTAGGGACAGGGGCGAAGCCCTCAGCCCTGGGAGATTTTGCAATTTTGTGCAAAAAGAACTTAATTTTAGTCCTATTTTAGTAAAAATTAATGTTAGCAAATTCTGGCATAGAAATTAACAGCGCAACAAAACATGATTAAACTGGCTGCGTAAATGGGCTATAAGGGCGGTGGTTGATGGTAAAATTTGAGCCCTTTTTTACAAGCCGGTAAATCATAAAATAAAAAATCACAAGTTTTTCATTAATTTGTCCGCTATAAAAAAGATAATTTTGGAGATGTTCATCCCCCCATCCCACCGAGTATTTTTTTGCTAAGTCTGGACAAGAAATGGATCTTGCTCCAGTTATTGCAGTGAACTTACGCGTTCCAATCTTTCTTGTATTTCTCCGGTTTGAGCTAGAGGGGTTGGAC